>JAHZNP010000572.1:0-49193 GCA_020615345.1 Triops cancriformis
GAGGGGGATCTAAAATTCCCTAGCACCCTTGGGTAAGTTCTTGCCATTTAGAAGCTTTCAGTTATAATGCTCAACTAGCTCAATAGAATGGCGTTAAGTGACTGACCGGCGTTTGTTGCCTCAACTAAAAAGTTTCAGTACGTATTATGTTGACGTGTTGAGGTTAATTAATTGCCAGGCGAAGTCATTTGTATCAACTCGTTTTAATTCATATTACTTTTCCAAGTGTTGTGATCCCCCAACACTCCGCGAAATAAAAAAAAAACATTTTGCCCTTTTGTCACCCCCTCAGTGATGGTACCCGGGGCGGACCGCCCCCCCCCGCCCCCACCTTCCTACGCCACTGCGTGAAATGGCTTCCAGTATGTAAAGTGTGAAATACTCATTTGACATTAAAAATGCATTTGTAATTAATCTACTATCCTTTTCATAACAGTCCGTGTAAATAGACTTACTTTACTTTTCGTATAGTTAAAAATTTGGAAAATGGAAAAGTTTCCAATGTAAAAATACATTTAACCGAAAGTAATGGCAAAGTAATGCATTACTTTACAAATGTAATTGTAATTTAACGATTATTTTAGTCATTCAGGTATAATTGTAATGTAATAGTAAATTTTAAATAAAAAGTAATTGTAATGTAATAATATTTATTTTTTGACAAATTACACAACACTGATCTACATTCACCCAATCGTACGTCTATTCCTTTCAATTATACGTACCCGTACAGTTACTTCCGTTTTAGCAACTACGAAGCACTTCACAACTACTTACTGAGAAATCTACTGAATATAGACCACTCACTGAGAAATCTACTTACTGAGAATTTGTAAATAGTAGAACTCGTTATACGTTGAAAATAGTACGGTATCTTATAACTGAATGCTGAATATTTCCGTTTTAAATGGTCTCCGAATTTGTGCCATGTGCATACACACAAAAGTTTGGTAGTAAGAATCATGATGATGACAGTGTGAAAACTCTAATCGTACAAAGTTTGTTCACAGTACAGCTTAACTATCCTCGATAAGTACCATTCGTCGACCTTAAAATACTGACTAGATTAAGTTAGGTCAGTGTATAAGGCTAGGTGTATGTATATCTTAATTCACCTGTAGGTATGTGTGGGGAAAATGGCGGGAACAACTGGCATAATTGTAGCGTACCGTCACAATCCTGACCGCTAATTTTCCCCAGAGTACTTATCTTGATCACTTTTATTTTCCTTCGTTCAGAAGTATGCCTCAAATAGCGACCACATTTTTACCCAATTCGGGCTAATTCACCAAGCTTTGAGAAGCACGGTAGTATTGCACGTTACCGTCGTGGCATTAGACTAATAGAAGCTTCATTAAAAGCAAAAAGTCCTAAAGGCTAGCAAACCTTATCTGAACACGCGCCTTTAGGTAACCAGCAAATATTCCCATTGCGGGCGCGGGGAGTATTCATCAGGCGCGGGAGCTCCTTGATAGCCAGGGGCATTCATTGTGAGTAACAACGAATGTCCACCTCGTGAGCGCTGCTATGGGTAATCCGGACTGACTTAGAAAATCATGTGAAGACGACACTCAGGCAGTACAGAGTAGGACGGTTTTAAATTCATTTCTACATTACTCGGCGTAAAATAAGATTTGGCCAACAGCCCTTTTGTAACGCCACGGCACTTGGCAACAATGAAAGTTGATCTACGAAAGCGTTGGAGCGGGTCACAGAACGTTCGCGGCAGGGACAAATGGACCAACGCTCACGCCAACTGCCGTGCCATTAGCAAAAGGGTTGACTCTGGTTCGGGTTTTATGTCAAGCACTGTACTGCACAGTAAAGACATCGATACATTTTTGTTATACACTCCGTTAAATTTTTTTGCTTCTAGGCCTGTCGCGAGTGCAAGGCCAGCATTTAGGCAAGTAGTAGTATAGTGAAGTTTAAAGACGAACTGTATCACGAAGGTAACATGTCACCGTCGTCGGCTTTTTTTCAATGTTTTTTTAATGATCAATGATTAAATGATAAAATAAGAAGGATATGAATGGGAGTCTAGAATAATTTTTCACTCGTTATATAAGGTCTGCTATTAGCCTTTGAATCAAACACATTTAAACAGTAAACATAAACAAAATATTAAATATAACTACATTTTGCTTATACTCGAAAAGAGCCAATTTGAGGATAACAATGGTAGTATACCTTAATATACCGTATACGAGACAAATTCACCTAGACACCATGAAGAGGCACTGCGCGTTTCCGTAGCGAAACCTCACTGTTTCAATATTCAAGAAAAGTTTCACAGAAATAAACTCCAATAATAATTGTTCTCCAGTGTAAAGCTAAAAATCCTAAAGGCCAGCGTTCTTAAAACCAATCTGTCGGCAAAACCAGACAACTGGATCAAGGGCTTGGACCATTCTGACCTCGACTGGTTCTTTTAGGGGACGTGTGTGTATTTAAGTCGACCGCTGACTTCCTGTGTCTTTCCCGTACTTGACGTTTCGGACATTTCGGTCTCGGACAAGCCAAGTTTGAAGTCTGAAGGGAAGGCCGAAGGTGCAACCACCTTGCACATATGCGAAATGATAACGACGCTCGGGTTTATTTTCGGATGGCCTCCGAATGTTTCTCGTGAGCGTGAGAATGCGAAAGACGGGGAAGGATGCGTACTTCTCCGCTCCCAGCCTCTTCTCCAAACAAATTATTCCTTGAACTGTTAAGGTAGAAAACAGGCAAAGGGTCGTCCGTGGGGGGAAGCCTTCTTTGCACTTTGTTTTCTTTTCATTGAGACGGCGCTATCGAGTGTCACTTTATTGGGCGGGACATATGGTCCAGTAATTCGATCCACAGTCCACGTCCTTATAGCCAACTATAACGACGTGGACTCTTGACAGTTTTCCGCCTCCTGAATGTTTGGCACTTTGCGATTCCCCCATTCCCTTTTTTTCCCCGTAGAATAGAAAATATCCCACACACCCTACTGTTATTCGCTGAATGCTCAATTAAAACGGACTGCGGCCCTGTTTTCCTGCTACGGCATCATCTTGTCACTTTCTACAGGCGGGGAGGACTTCGGAAAAAGCTTCTTTTTTTTCTTCTTCAGTTCGAGGGCAGTGCATTATACCTTTTATGAACGTTGATAAGATGATTGCTCTCCGGTGCACCGGCAGCGCCACTTCTCAAAAAACCCTTTAAAGACCAATTGGTGGTCCAAACATCTGTGCTGGGATAATGGCGTTCAAGTTTCTGCATTGGTTAAGGACTATTGCGCGTTTCGGTTTCTGTTCGTGAGTGCGGTTTGCAGTCGTTCAGTCATTGCAACCAGCCCCCCTGGATGGCCTATGTGTCACGCAGGAGGGATGCTGACATTCCGCCTGGGGGGTCATTACGACGCCCGTTGGATAATCCGCTTCGTACTTGCAGGCCAAGCAGACAAGTCCGACAAACCTATTTTCTGCCCATTTTGACCATGGAATACGCATAAAAATGGGTAGACACTCCACTCACCGCCATGGCACGTCAGGTTCCTGGGCTATGAATAGGGTACCCGGGGCTCGAATTAGAACTCGGTTATGCTTTACGACTTATAGATTTGTCACTGTCCGGTCGCTTAGCGTGTGGCACTCTTTCAATCTAGACAGCCAGATCCCGGTTCGATATCTTTATCATTGCAGTTATTATTTCTTGCCTCATCTTCTTTTTTCCTAACTGGATTTCCTGGGGGCGCTGCCCGCAAAAAGTTAAAAAATAAAAAAAATGCTTGAAATAGTTTGGTTGGCTCCCATGCCACTGCGATCTTTTTAACTGAAACGCAGTCGACAATGTAAAGTACAGCTTTCTTTTTTTTTCATTCTTCAAGAATGGGTCCTTGACATACCTCGAAGTGAAGATTGAAAATATCTGTCGTTACCGAACCTCAGACTGCTTTGTATCGAAACTGGAGAGCATTCCGAAGGGAAATGGACTAGTTAGTTCGAAGGGGGGGTTGTTCTAGCTTTTTGAGGGGGTTTTCTTTTGCGACACATCCATTTATGGTTGTCGTGGAGCACGGGCCACGGAGCCTACCGTGCTGGTCATCCGCCCCTCACAATAGCGCTAATGGACGAAAAAGGGCGAACTATTGTTGACACATTGTTGGCATATTGTGTATTCAACCTAAGTCCTCTTATAACATTGCCTTTTTCAATAGGCCAGAGGAAGGGGGCCCCTGTAGGCAACCATGTCATCCGCCTCTTCATGCTTCGTTTTCCAACCAAATGAACAATCCACTGTTGAATCCATACACTGTCTCGCGCTCCCTATCGGGGGGAGACCGTGTAATGCCTTATTGAAAGGGGACAAAGAGCAGAAAAAGAGCTTCCAAAATGATAAACTCCCCCAAAAGAGGGGGTTTTCCCACTCTTCAACCCAAACGCTATTGAAAAAAGAAGAGAAGGAATTCCTTCCGTCTTGTTGGCGCTACTATGAACCGCGTAGGGACTTCATTTTTTATTGTTATACTTGTTTATTTATAGGGCGTATTCCAAAGTTAGGTTTTGATTGTGCTCGTCGGGTGCGCTAGTTGTATTGACCATTTGTTGATGCTTCTAGTGATGTTGTGATACACGTGGCGATATAGAACGATATTCTCACTCCAGTCTCCTTCATTAAATCTGAAAACTTCTTTCCTGGTCAATTCTACAACCTTTAACACAACATATCGTCTTTTCTATGTTAAATTCATCAAATTTTAGTATCTGACGTATGCTATCAACAATCTTGTATGCATTGGTATCCTAGTGACACTGGTTATATATCAACAATTTGTCAATCAATGGCGGCTTTCCACTAGCGCACCCTACGAGCGCAATCAAAACCATACTTTGGAATGCTCCCTATTTTTTTTTGAGGGTGGGTGGGTGGTGGGTGTTGCACAATACTATGGTACACACTAACTGAGTCTTGTAGTCGGCGCACACGCCCCTTCCGACTGTTCGACTTCATTATTGCGAGCTGTGACTTTTTAGCTGGCTAACAAGTTTGTGTTTGAATAAAACACTTCGAAGCAATGCAAAAGGCCCAGGGCTGATTAGGGGGCTTGGATGTTGGAAATTCGAGCTATCTGTGGCGCCCACCTTGTGGGAAACGTTATCCTGGGTGTACGTTACACCTTTTCTACACAAAACTGTTAGGAGTCACGGAGGTTACAGGCCTGTGAACTTGTAGCCGAGAAAACAAAACCCCACACCAGCCTTCCGATACATGACGTACTGAGCCAAGCCAAGCTTTTGGGTAACATTATCCCTAGTTTAATGAGTCCCGCCATGCAATCGCACACAGACACCAACATGAGAGGATAACAACTTTCCCTCCGAAAAACACTCGACAGCTTGTTATGGCAGGTGAATCATGTCTTCTTGACAGAGCTTTGTGCTTTTTATGGTATTACCAATGTCTTGCATTCGTACCGACAACAAACAGGTAAAAAATGTTAAAGTGATTATTGCTGCTTTTGCGCTTCCCCTCCAAAAGGGTTTTTGGTGTAAGCATTTTCTGAAAAGGTAAGACCCGCATGCTGGCAAGCGATTGCAGCATCCCATAGAGGTATTATTAACGTTCATCCTTTACATTCCTAACGCGGAGTTAGAAGTTCGTCTTTAGCGGCTCGCAAGATGCTGCGAAAGACCGAGTCAAAATGAAGAAAAAAAATGCATGACACTGGAGCGCCCATAACTCTTAGCTTCCAATCCCCCGCTGCGATTTCTGGCAACCTTACATACCTCTTTGTGGCCCATATAGTTTCCCATTCCCAAGTGCCTCACTCATAATAGTCATGGAGTTATGTGAGCTGGGCTGCCTCATCTTTTATTATGCCCATTATAAAGTTACACCTTGGCAGGCTTTCTTCCCTCTTTACCCAAAGTATCTAGCCATCGTTCTTTTTTTCACCTTGTCTCTGTAACCCGAAAGTATCATTGCAATAAGAAACTGTCGATGACTTCATTTCCAGCGCATTAAAAGAAAGACGATTGCCATTACTTTGTCGAGTCGATAAAACTGTCCCCCGACCTAATTTAATTCTTTTGTAGCTCATTCTTGCGTGTTAGCAATGCCGATGGAATAGGCCTTCTATTTGTATTCGCAATGGGTTACTGAGAAATACCGTCGCGTGTTGGAATCTTAAATCTGAATCATACGCCTTGCGAGGAGTTATTTAACCGCAGAAGCCGATAAGATTGCGTGAACAGAATGCTTGTTTGTTTTTGGAACACATAATTATGCAGCCGTTATTAAGAAGTTTATTGCACCTCTAATGGTATACAAAGCCGACGTAAAGGTTTTCGGGGGCGACACTAAAAGCGTAATCCCGTAAACTGATGCTACCCCGTGCGATCCGCGTATAAACGAAGACTGGTACAGTATGCAAGCAAAAATCTGTGGCCATAAGACCGCGCAAGTCGATTCCTACTTTATTGAACATTCCTTGTAACTTGATTCTACTGACTTGATTGTATTTCTTAGAACTTAAATTACAGATATTATTAATCGGTTGTGTTTTATGTGATATAAAATTATAGATATTGTGAATCGTTACCTTTTAAGTGGTATACAAATTGTAGATATTATTGTCAGATTTAAAATTATTATTATTCTATAAAAATTATACATATAATTATAAGAATTGAAATGATTGTTATTATATAAAAATTATACATATCATTTAAGATTAAAATTATTATTACTATAACATAAAAATTTATAGATATGTGGTATACAAATCGTGTGTTTTATGTGCTATACTCGAAGCTTGTGTACCGAAATAGTATACAAGAGTAGAATTTATGTTGCGTTTATCTGAATATTTGCTTGTACGTGAAACGCACATAATTAATAACTAGTTATATGGGTCTCATTCAGAAGTTTACTACCGTGTAAAAAAGTACGCTAACCGCATTGAATACATTTGGAGGAGGTACAGACTAATAACCCAAACTGTTCGTCACGAGCGCGCGTAAGCTTTCGTGGTCCGCGTACAGTCGAGGGCTAATGCCATGTGTAAGCTAAACCTGGAATTAAAACCGCACAGTTCGAAGGCATACTTCATGGGAACTCGTAATTTGTTATACATCTCATTATTGCAGTTTGCGAAGGTCTTATTCACGAATATGCTTACGAGTAGAGTGTTTTGGAGTGAGATTTGCGTGTTGTGTATTACGAGGTATAACTAACTGTGCTTGGGCGGGGGGAAAACTCCCTTGTTCGCCCCCCAACGTACTGAAAAGAAGCTCCCGCGACCAGTGCTTCGTAAATCACCTAGGAGAGAGCGAACTGCCCGGGATAGCTCGTTCTCGACACCTTTGGAGCTCTCCGGGCTTGTACAGTCGCGCGCCGATATTTATGAACCTAGCTGGCACACTGTGGCTACGGCTCTTTCGGAAGAACCTGGTGTAGTTAGAGAAGAAAGCGTAAAGTTGAAGAGGTTATATTACCTCAGCATTCCGAACACGGACAGGAGAGACCCGTTTCTTCTTGTCCAACCCAAAGAGACATCCTATTCATAAAAAATAACTCTTTCGCCCTCGTGTGGAGTTACAGGAAGATCAACGACTTGCGTACCAGCAGAGACGACTTGGATAGTTAGAATACAAACCATTACACATAGAAACAAAACGTACAAACCCACAACTCTGGCAGTAGTACCTTTACTCCTGTCCCATTCTAGGCCTAAACTTACCAGCCAGTTTTAACGAAAACAAAAACGCATAACTAACAGTTGTTTAGACTTGCTTCTCACACGAGACAAAATATGTTATTCAAAAAGTACTCAACGCATACATTAAACCCGCTCAGCTTGTTTCCATTTGTCCGCTGTACATAGTCGACATGTCTAACGACCCAAGCGAATGGCCGTACCGCATTGGCCAACAAAGAAAGTTCCCATTGCGAGAGCCTTGCTCTGGGTTACGGAATATTCACGAAAGTGCGGAGCGGAACAGTGTCGTGTAGTTAGCATAGGGCCGTTTCGTTGGGTCATTTTTTCTGCTGTGTACTGTAGGTACTGTACATGTCATGGATGTGAAGCTCACGTGTGAAACAAGTGAATGAATGCGGAGTGTCACTAGTTGCCTACGAAGTTGTTACTTGCAAACTCGTAAACACACGAAGTAAAGCAAACGTTTATGAATGGTCTGGAATGTGCTCTTGACTAGTTTTTTGCTCATTTCAGTATGTTAAGTACTTGGCAAGTAGCTGAACGCAATATTAAGATTTACACCGAGTTCTAACATAAGCAAGCTAGAGGAGCGCTGTGGGATTTCCCCCCGTTTGATCTGTAATAATGAATTCAGTTGTTTGGCTGCAACTAGCAGAAACGACATGGGACGCAGTTTGGAAACGACGTTTAAACGAGTGTCAGTAGCCCTCCACATAACTAGCCGAACTTGTTCCTGTTGATGTACTGTACCCGGGGCCAAAGCAAAGAGCTCGGATGGCGCACCCTAGCTTATGACGCCATACAAGATGGCCGCCGGTGTAACTTGATAGTACCCAGGCTGTGGGTGCAAAATCCAAGCAAAAAGAAAGCACCATTGCAGGGGATGATGGCGTGTGGGAATAAAACGTCCTTTCCACATACACCAACATCACATGTTGGAGCCATATTAGCTCCGTTGACACACTAACCTTCGGATAATTTCCTTCTAATTTCCAACTTCTCTTTTTGAACAACAGTTAGAGCGCCTTCTCAGATAATAGTGAAATAAACTGTTGGGTGATATATCTGGGACTCTTTTTAGCATCTTGGCCTATTGAGATTCTGATGATTAGAAAAAGTTGTATTCATCTTTAAAGAAAGAGACCTAAAGAATTCTAAGCTATTAAAGAAGTCTAACGACTAAAGGGTTTTTCTCTGAGAATTGTCAGAAAAACTACCCCAAAAAAAGTCGCGGAACGCCGTTTATAACTGTCAATGGCGCTATGCGCCCTGTTCTGGGGGCTCGCCGCACTTCATTAGCGGGAAGTATGTGTGAATTGCTCGCAATTCCGTGTCAGGGGCGTTTTGGTCTCGTCCGAGGCGCGCACAAGGGCCTTGTCTGTTGATTAGGCGGTACAGGAGTGACGGATTAGCTCAGGTTGGCAGTGCGAGTTTTTCCATGGGCTTCTGTTTAGAGTTGATGTGAAGAGGCATGCCTTAGCTAGCCGGGAACCGCGTGGTTGGCCATCCATCAGGCTCGGATAACGACGGGCCAGAGTGAATGACGGCTCCCGTCACCTGAGCAGCCCCTTGGCTTTCGCTTTTCTTCACAGAACCCTCCTTCTCCCTGTCATGTCAAGGGATTTCTCTCACCCAAGATGTAACCCATGCTTTGCTGGAGCCCTTTTTCTCACTGGCGTCCTTTCCCTAAACTGAAGCGATTTTTCCCAATCTAAGCCCTTCTTTGCCTTCGCTCCCATATAGTGTACTCTACGTTGGTTCTGCGGCGGGCTACAACAAAATTCGCCCTGGGGGCCTTGCTCTAGGGACCCCAAATTATTATTATTCTTTTACCATGTGGTTGATAGCGCATTTGGCCCCAGAAACGCGGAGAAGTCAAATGCAAGGAGGGACAAGGAGGAAACCGTCAAGATCTTGTTTGGATAAAAGCATATAGGGGGGAGGTCGTCTTGGATGCTGCATTAGGGTCGCGGGTCCTGAGGACCGAAGATCGGGTTTCCCGTATTCAGTGGCCAATTGTCATGCCATTTGTAGCTGTCCATCTTCTACCACTCTCTGGGATTTCAGGCATACTTTACCAAGGACTCGGGTACATTTGGGTCTCGCATTCTCAACTCGCTGAGACGGGAATTCAATTACCCAGTAAGATGATTATGTAACGCATAGCGGCAATACGAATTATTAGCATACAAGCCTGTAGGTAAGGAATATAAGAACAGAATCTTGTAGCAAGCTATTCTTGTCGGTCAGGCGCTAACCTGTAACATATTTTGTGGTTAGACGGGTAGAAAATGCAAATGCAGCCAGTGTCCCTAATCGACATGCGTGTTTGAGCCTGTTACCTCAGCCAATCCATTAGTCACTGTTAATTGACTGGCACTCGCTCGACTTTAGGTTTCTCGGTTTCGTGTTTTTCTAGCCAGCGACCAGGACTTTACGGGAACTTATCCCGCAATTTGGTCAGCTCCGCCTTGCCACGCCTTAAGTGCTAAGATTGACCGTCGCAAGTGTAACCCTCTCATCCAAGTTTTTACGTTTGTTCTTTCCCCCCCTTTCTTTCTCTCCCCCCGGAAGATAAAACAGGACAGGGTGATCTGGTTCCTGTCTCCGGTGAAAGTATAAAATGTAAGAAGTTCTGACATTTTCGCCGTATTGTTTTGAACTAATGAGACAGTAAGGCTTTTTCTTTCTTTACCCATTTTTTTTCCAGATCTTTAGATATAATAACTTGTTAGAAGCAAAGCTTTCGTTTGAACGGTCTAGATCTGTCGTCAAGGCGACCGTCTTTGACAAAAAGGCCATCAGTTTCCTGCATCTACGGCAAAGACTCGGGTGAACTGAAACATGGAAACTTTAGACGGGTTGTTTGAGATGAACTGACTCGGTGTATGTATATATCTCCGTACTATATACACCATCCCTTCGGAAAATCTTATGATATGGCGACGGATCAAAGCGATCAAATTACTTTTACGGTTGGCATCGGAGTAATGATCTCCCTCTATCGGCTTTCTCAACGCGATAACGAGCAGTATAAACTTTTCCCTCTCGGCTTCTTTCACTTTCATTCTTACGCGATTTATGAGACGCTTACTGATACCTTGACACTGGGATTGTGCGATGTTTGCGAGTTGCCCTTAAAATAAAACATTAAAAAATGAGGCTCGTTTTCGCAGCCAGTTTTACCCCAGGGAGGCTTTTCGACACTTTCTTTTTTAACCCCGTGAGATGAATAATTCAGCGCGTCTGGTGAATGAGCCATCCATTGACAACTCGGAGGAGTTGGCAACTCGTTTGTCTTGAAGGGTCATGTGTTCCCGACGACATGCTGACTGCTCGTAGGGCCCATCTTCCTCGCTGTTGTCTGTGGCTGGAAACGTTTCTGAGCTGTTGGGGGATGGTTCATGCTCGGAGGCGAGACAGAAACGGCGGAGAGCCGAGGGAGAAAAAACGACACTTCTCGCGCTTGTCTAGCGAAGCATAGCGAGCGGAACTTGACGTGCTCCGCGGGAGTCGTTCGGGAGTACCACTTGACTCACACATGAGTGGGGGGTCTGGGACCACCTACTTCCTGCATCACCTCGCTCACGATGTTCCCATGGCAACCTTTGGGTAAGTACCGCCAGCTGCAAGAACTATTGGTTACGAGGCAACTCCACTCGGCCAATATACACAAGCTTCCCTCCGTCAGTGAGGCACAGGGTTCTCCCACTTGTGCTGAGACTCCGGGCTATCTTGACCCAGGGACTCGGTTCTGTGGCTCCTGCCGTCCCGCACCCAGAGCTCACCGGCTAACCGGAGAACGAACAGCTAACGCAGTCTCAGTACCGAAAAGGCTCGAACACACTGCAGTCACGCTGCCCCCAGTCGCTTCCATGTTTTGACGGGGCTTCTTCGCGCTCGCCTTTCCCGCTTAGGTGTCTGTGTGTGTGTGTGCACATCTTAAGCGTCTCAGACTCGGGACAGCTCCGCTTTCCTATTCATTGTTGTGATCCTTCTCAAGTGTCGCCTAGATCCTGTAACACCTTGTGGAGCCAGTTGAATCCTAGGCCGTGGAATCTGTGTTTGCTGGCCAGCGAGTCGCGCGTGGTGGAAGATTGCGTCACGAAATGGAAGAAGCATTGTGATATGAGCTGATTTTTTTTTAAAACAAAAAGAAAAGCATCGCGTGTTGTTTGAAGAGACACAGTCTCGGAATTTCCGAAAAGGGAGTGGGGTTGCAAATCTCAGTTTGGAAGTGTGTGGTGAAACTCGAGCTAAAAGTCGGATCCTTTTACCCCGGCTGGTTTTTTTTTCATTGTTGAGGGTGGGATTTGGTTTGATTTGTATGGTGCGGTGTCATTTGTCGTGAAAACTGGCGTCGTATTTTGAGCCTTGCTATTCCGACGCTGCGGCTTCGATGCTGATGGCCGGTTCCATGGCGGACTTGCCTCCGCACATGACCAGCCTCGGCGTCGGCAGCGTCGGAGGCATGTTCGGCTCCATGGTGAGCACGGCGAGCATGAACGCCGGGATGATGGCCGCCGCCAGCTCGTCGGCCCAAAGCAGTCAGAGTCATTCCACCAGCCCGATGCTGCCGTCCTTCGGCTTTACGCAAGAACAAGTGGCTTGCGTGTGCGAAGTTCTGCAGCAGAGCGGCAACATCGAACGGTTAGGGCGCTTTCTCTGGTCTCTGCCGGCCTGCGAGCAGTTGCACAAGAATGAAAGCGTGCTGAAAGCGAAAGCCGTCGTCTCCTTCCACCGCGGGAATTTCAAAGAGTTGTACAAAATCCTGGAAAGCCACCAGTTCTCCGCGCACAACCACCCCAAACTGCAAGCCCTGTGGCTCAAGGCTCATTACGTGGAGGCGGAAAAACTCCGCGGCCGGCCGTTGGGGGCGGTCGGCAAGTACCGCGTTCGACGGAAATTTCCGCTGCCGCGAACGATCTGGGACGGCGAGGAAACGAGCTATTGCTTCAAGGAAAAGTCCCGCTCGGTGTTGCGCGAATGGTACACGCACAATCCGTACCCGTCGCCACGTGAGAAGCGGGAATTAGCCGAAGCCACAGGTTTAACCACGACCCAGGTGTCCAATTGGTTCAAAAACCGTCGTCAAAGGGACCGGGCAGCCGAACATAAAGACAGGTAACACACACAGACACTTTATACCCCCCCGAACACGGCTCCTACGGAGACAATACCTTCATTAGACACCTTTTGGGCTGGGTGCGACCGCCCTTTGTTTTTTCTTCCTTTGGCCTTCTTTCTTTTTTTCACATTCGCTAATTCCGCGTAGGGTAATGTCTTTTTTCATGACTTACAGCGATATAAACTTTCACTTACCCCATAAGGTGAGGCGCTTCATTTCTGTTCTTACTGTTATGCTGCTCCACAGCAACGCTTAAGCACTTTATTAAGAGGCCCCCACAACGCAAAAAGAACCAACACAACGCTTTTGTTGCTCTGGAGCCCGTCTTGGGAGCATCCTGTGCCTAAATTGATATTAAGTGAAGAAGAGTAAGAAAAAAAAGATTCCCCACAAATGCATCTCTGGAAAAGCAGACCAAATTGACCTCTCGGTCCTTTTTTTTCGCTTATTTTGAGTGGAACGCTAGACATTTCTGACACGGGCGTGAACGCTGCTCCATTTACACGGTTATCTAAAGAGGGGGGGAAAGAGGCAAATGCGCCGTTGTTTTACTATTGGGCGCCGTGCCCGGTTAGCGTAACAGACCTTTAAAAAGTTTGCGCCCGGCTAAAAGTCCTCTGGAAAAGGCTAAATTTAGAGTGCCATATACAGGCCATAGGGGAAACATGCGAGATGAGTCTCCCGAAGTGAGAGAAGAGCTAACGAATAAAGACATACTGCGTTTGTTGCCACTCCTCACCGACAAGTAGCCAAAGGTCCACCTTTTTGATTGGTCTGCAAATCGGTGCGCAATAAAACTCACCCAGCCAAACACAACAAAAGTGAGGAAGGACTTTCTTGAGTTATAAGTGGAAGCTGTTGGAGAAGTTGCCAACTAAGACAACACCGCTCTTAAAGGTTTAAATGAGTCCCAATGTTTCAAGGAAAAGAGTTATTTTGGTGGCGTTCACAAATGAGAGTCAAAAGGGGGGTAAGCTTTTCGGGATGCCGAAGCCATGACAAAGGGAAAAAGCGTATGCTGGTAGTCTTGGTCAAATGTGCAGCAGCAGCTAAAAGTTCTAGGCTTTCAAGTCTGTCAACAGGAGCGACGCTGGTCAAATATTGCCTCAGACTCGAAGATGGACAGAAGACATGGCCCCCGCGCCCGCGAAAGCGAACTCCCCCAGCGGACACGAACGCATTTTCTGAGAAAAACCGGCGTTGGGTGCATTCTTGCTACTGCTGCCTCTGCTGCTTGGCCCCACGAAAAAGTTCTTGTTTTCCGAGCAAATATACCGCCAACGAGTTGGGCTTGGGAGCCGCTCGCCAGAGTATGGCTGCAGCAATTATGGCTAGGGGACGCCAGCAAAGCATGGGAGGCTTAAATTGCTTACCGTATCTTTTAAACGCTGATGGCGGTCCACCCCAGATTGCGCCGTTTTGGAATCGTTAAAACTGGTGTGAGCCGTGTCTTTATTAAAAGAAAGACTGGATTTTTTTCAAAGCACTTTTTATCGTGTTTTGTTCCTTGGCGGAAAAGCCCCATAGACTGTAGGAGGTCTCGCAGTGAAGTGGCTCAGCAGGAACTTGCTTGCGGTAGGTTAATCAGGCCGACACATTGAATTTTATAGCAAAGAGAACATTATTATAATACGTACGGGATACATACAGTACCCAGAGCAACAAACGGGGTAGGATTGTGAAGAGCCGTAGGAAAGGCTCTCCCCAAGTTCTTGAATGAAGCTGCGCTCGCTGTTGTTTGTACAGCAAACCGGAGTCGGCGTGTTGAGTGTTGGGACAGAACACGGGAATTCTCAGTCTTTTTAATGTCCATGCACTAAACAATGAAGTTTTCTGCTTGTCGCGTCCCACTTTTTTCTTGGCGGCTCTTGTTTATTTCCCAGGAAAATGAGCTACTGGACAAAAACCGCCAGCGACCAAAACGCTGCCGAGCCCCAAAGTCTTTTATCAAGAATAGCTTCCCCGCAACCCGCACGTAACGTGGTTTTAGCGTCAAGTGTCTCCTATTATTGTTGTTGGCTTATGAGTTGATTATAGTACCAGCGCTATTTTCTGAGCTGTCCATTTTTTACCCCCCGTCCGTCTTTTTTTGTATTATCGTCGCGCAATTATGAGGAAGCAGTTTCTTGGCCGCGTACTTGGACAGGCCGGAAATGTACGTCAACAAGCACTCGTCAGGTTGCGGATATTATTGAAGCTAATTTCGTTAAAGATTTAAGTTGGATAATAAGCCGGAAAGTGATAGTATAGCAATTGGGCCGAGTGGAAGAAAATTTCCAAGACACGTCGGGCAAGAATCTTAAGGCTTCTCTTCGCTCCCGGCTCGCCTGTGTTATTCGTTTGATAGCATCGCTGAGCAGATGTTTCCGCGCCTTTCCTTTTCCTTGCCAGCTTAACCAAGCAAACTGTCAACGAGGATCTGATTAACAAAAACCCCCAACAACAAAATAAAAATGGCCTTCGCGCCCTTTCTGCGCACCATGGCCCACTAAAGAGGAATCAGAAGCGACTCGGAAAGCCTTACCAATACTATTTTCTGATACACATTTGTATCGACTACAGTTCTAGAAGACATCTACTAAATGTTAACTCAAGCCTTGATATTTCTAGCGTCACCTCTGACTCTTTTTAATGAACTGGAAGGCTTTTTTTGAGTGATGGGTGCAGGGTCGGCTTGTGATGTCCATGTCCATAGGTCGTGCCCCTTTTTTTCTTTTTTTTTACGTCTCGGGGAGATTCAAGGCTGAGATGGAAGGAAACTTGATCTTGGGGTCTTCCTGCTGCTCTTTTCGTCTGCTGCTGCCTCCAGCAGCCAAACCAACGGCGCCGGAGTCCAACGGGTCTCCAAAGTCTCGAGCAATCCCCTTTCTGGGAGAGCGTAAGATGGCCCAGAAATGGGTAGCCTATCGAAGGGTTTAATCAAGACTTGGGTTATCGCGTTTGATTCCCCCTGGTGGGCCACAGAGGGGCTGGAAAGGAAGGCTCAATAGGGTAGAAAATTAGAGGATTATGAAACCTACAATTGTTCCGCCGCGCGTTTGAACATTCCCAACGACTGTTAAAACGACAGTACCTTTGGATTAACAAGCCCAGATTGCCCCACGTTTTTCACAGGATGTGTGTTCAATGCAAAATGGACGCTTACACTTGTCGCGCATCAACAGCGCTGTATTTCAGAGGTCACGTGGTACAGGAAGTTCAAGTTTTACGGGAAGGGAAGCAACAAACTGATAGCAAACACCGATCTGAATCGAATGCTTTGGTTGCGCGGGTTACGTGGTAGCGCTGCGAACATTCATCGTTGGCAACAGTGAATATTTCCTACAGCGGGAGCTGCGCGGCATAGCGAACGTTTTCTGTTGGTAACAGTGAATGTTTGCGTGACTGAATTGGATACATTTTCAAAGAAGTTAATATTAAGTGAATCATTACCGACAAATCGCGCTTTTTCAGATCAAAGTCTCCTAGGGGACCGAAAACCTGTTCGTTGTATCCGAAGTTCGTTATATCGGACGCTCTTTGTTTATATTAACATAGCCTAGGATCTTTTGGCTCTTCTATAGTACTCAGACAGTTTCTTGTAAGCGTTTATTGTGTTATTATTTTTTAAACAATATTCAGAGCCATCATAGGCATAGCCTATTGACTGTTACATGTTTTCAGCATATTGAAATGAAATCTTTATGGATACTTTTGCACGAGAGGGAGAAGAAGGGAACTTTTATAGACACGGTCTAAGCATTTTCTTATTCCCAGCGGGATTCCCTTGTATTACTTTTGTATTGTCGGTTAAAAGACGCACTAAGAGCTATTCTTTGAGCAGGGCCAAGTGTACCTTGTTTTAAAATAATGTTGTCGGATTTGACTGAAACAACAAGACATCCGTTTCTAGCCAAACTCTTTTCTTTTCTATCTTGCAGAGGTCCTGGTTCCGCTGGAAAGGACGATGGAAACACCGCGTCGGCCTTGGATTCTGGCTCGGAATCGCTAGACGGAGAACCGGGCCCACGTGGCGCTCCTGATACGCCCACCCCGCCTCCGATGATGACGACTCTACCCGGTATTGGTATGACTGGCTCTGCCCAGGTAAGTTGCACCCAACGAAGCAGTGTAAAAAAGGAGAAATGTTGGGCCGTCGCTGAACCCGGTGTCTCTTCTTTTGCAGGACCATGCGACGGTTGAGTTGTACCACGCCGACCTGAAAGCGGCGTACTCGTCCCATCAGCTCCATTTAGCCACGGCAGCTGCCGCCGCGGCCGCAGCCTCGCTAAATTCATCCCATGACCTAACCCATAGTTTGTTGTCCGATTACCATAGTTTGTGATAGTGGGCTACCCCCCAAAAAAGGTAGTGCCGAGCCATTCCTTTTTTTTGCATCAAAGAAATCCAAGAAATTCCTCACGGCGATATACCAAGAAAACGACCCGGGTTTGTACAACTCGTGGTGACACAAGATTCGGTCTACACTCGCCGTTGAACATTGGCGTTTCGCTGGAGACAAAACCGTGGCTTACTGGACCTGTTGGTGGAAGTCTTTCAGGAGTTCTGGAAGGACGAAGCAATAAAGCCGCTGAGTTTTTAAATTCTTGCCCTGTGATTAGTTTTAAAAGACTATAGGATATTATGGGATGTGGCGAGAATGTTTAAGGAGAATAACTCGGGTCCTTTCTTTTCTTCAACTCTTTCACAAAGAAAGAAAGGCGCAGGAGTCTTCTATGTCGCGAAACTGAATTCTTGCCCGAATTATTTGTTACTGTACATTGTGTTTATATCCAACCTCCGTTATAATGATGGTCGTTTCAAGAGTCTCTTTTTAAGTGTGGCTTTCAGACTTTCGGTGTACTTCGGTATCGCGACAAAAAACGTCAATAATGTGAACAACATGGCAATAGAATCTGTGTCTCTCCCCTTTTAGCCTCTATGCTAAACTCCCCCGTTTGTGACTATTTCGGCGGTTACGGGAGCTTCGTACAAGTACGGTGATTCTGGCAATCATGAAATCTCGTATCCACCGCAGTGCGCACTGAGTTGCCCTGGCTTGTGATGTCCTTCTTCCCCTGCCCCTTTTTTTCTTCTTCTTGTTCCCGATACCATAAACCTTGCAAATAAACCAATTTTGTATATGTACATATTATAATACAGACGGAAGATTTCTTGTCAATGAACCAAACATTGTACTAAATTTCTGAAAATCAGCATTTATTCATAGTTGAGTTATACGACGTTATCCAGACCTGTCGTTCTGTTTCCAAGACTTCGAATCTACACATTGCATAGATGATTAATTATCCATAGAAATTTTTAAGTATTCATAGGTTTTCATAGGTTCATAGGTATTCAAGGGAATTCGTGAAAGCCGTAAAATTAGTAAGAAATTAGTACGAAGAATTAAAAAGTAAAAAACGGTTGGAACAATTACAAAACATGTACAGCAAAGAGCGAAAGCATATACACAAGTTTCTGTGAAGTCAAAGAATTTCATTGAAATTATAAAAATATAGAATGCAATATTTTCTTTCTTCTATTTTAGAGGATTTAAAAATAAAGGACAAAGGATTTAAACAGAATAGCAACTTAGAAAAGCTTTAGTAAAGTTAAGGAATTATAAAAGACTTAATTATACAATTTGAAGAATATAAGGGTTATATACCATAAAAATTATTTCCGCTTCCTCTCCTTTTCCGAAGAACTTACAAAGTTACGAAAGGTACCTACGTTGCAAGATTACAAGATTTAAGCAATTTTAGAAAGTATTAAAGAATCAGAGGAGATTTGAAAGCTTACCCTTCTTCAACAACTAAAAGAATTAAATAAGATTTACAAATCATACAAAATGGGGAAAGATTAACTAAAATCGAGTCATTAGAAGTGCTTTGTAAGCACGAATAAAAATGTAACCGCCTTCATGCTTTTCGGAAGGTTTAATAAATTTACGGGAGTTTACAAAACAGAGAAAAGGACGGAACATCTGTGAAAGTTAAAGATAGAAGTTATTGACAAACGCTCAAACATTACATTTTTAACATTTTCAGAAGAACAGACGAATTTACAAGATTAAAAAGAAAACAGTATTACAAAAAGAAGAAAAATTGAATTTTTCAAAGTTTTTAGTGAAACAGAGGAATTAGAAGGAATATAAACTTTAACCTTACTGAGGTACAAAACGTTGCGAAAAGTGTGTAAGAATTTACGAAAGATTCGTAAGAAATCTTAAATTTGCGGTTGCCGTAATTGTTAAACAGAATGGATCGAACAAAACAGCACATAACTTCTAATAATAGGCTTGTTCAAGCTGAGCTGGATCCACAAAACAAAGAACGCCTGAATGGCAAGTTAGTACAGAAGCGGGTTGTACTATTCATAACAGCCCGCGCTTTTTGTATTTTAATGTTGGTCAGTATAGGGGCTTCGTTCATTTGGGAGTTTGGATAATAAAGCTCGGAGCCACAAAGAGTACTCCTACATGAAGTGTTTACCCTTATCGCTGGCCTTCTTTGTTCTTGGGAGCCCATTGGGCCTTAATCTGCCCTTTGTCCCTGTGGAACAACTTGGGTGTGTAGTGTGAGACCAACCGTGGATACGGTGGTAGATTGTCCATTGTTGGTCCCGAGTCCCTCATTACAGGATTAAGCAGAGGGGGAGCTTGATCTTTAAGATAACCGGATTATTCGCATGCATGCGGTGAGATTATGCATACGTTCTTAACTCAAGTTTACAACCATTGGTTAGAGGACACTCTTTTCAGTCCAGCCATGCTTACATTGCCGTCTTTCGTACATTTAACGGCATAACTAGGCAGAACATTACTATGCCCCTTTCGTGTCACGGAATTCCTTATGGTATTGGCAAGGTTAACGAAGACAGTGTGAAATAAAGCTGTCGGTAGTGTTCGCTTTGGGGACAGCATTGCGTGAGTTCTTCCTCTGTCAAGTGCTGGGAATTAACCGAGTTGTCAGGCCTAATGAGTCAACCGACCATTCTTCTTACAAAAAGCTGCAAGAGTTTCCCAAAAAATGTTCTACAACATTTTTTAGTTCCGGGAAGTACACTTCCGAGGTCAAGTGGCAGGACTTCCATAATGCTTCAGTTAAAAAATAGCTTCCTTAGTGCTGAAGAGGGCTTCAAGGGGTGAAGTACGGAAAGGGTTAGGAGCTACCACTTACGGAATTTACATAGAGAACACGTTAAAATTTTTCTCCGATGTTGAGAAATTAAGCTGGGAACTCCAGGTCGCCGGATAAAAGCGGTATAGGCCGATTTGAAATAGTCAAGTCAGAGTGCTACATGTTGACACCCGTGCTGACACCCATTGTCGCCCATTGTCTTCTTATCTAGTTGGGATGTCTGTGTCTGGATTCGGGCGAAAGGTAGAAGAAGCCCCATTTTTTTTCCTTTTTCTGTTTCACAGAGTAGCCATAGCCGGACACGAGTCTGGGTTATCCTTCGTTTGACCGATTGACCAAACTTGGTATTCATCGGTTTATCAAACAAGCCAACAAACTGCACGCCTCTTCTATGGCCCCGAAATGATGAACGCGAAGGCTAATGGAGCGCGTGGTTGCCGGGCGACATGCGTTTTCAATCTCGGATACTACCCGTCGCCCAATGCTTCATTAAAAATCCCACATGCCGTACGCACACACTCACCCATAGCCTGTTAAGGGAACGGCTTCATTAAAAACCATTGCCTAAATGTCTCCCTATTTTGTCCTTTTGTCAGGGCAGTTTTCGTGAGAAGAGTTTGTGGCCGTGTCTTCGGACATGAAAAGTGCGACGTTTTGAGGGAAATACAGTATTGTGTATCCATTGGTGTTTGCACTGAAAAAAAAGAGCTCCCGCAAGAAGTCCAGGAAGACTGTTCCCTCCTTTATGGACTCTGTATAGCGAAAGGCGCACGAGACGAAATTCGAGTTTAAGTAGAGCACATAATGTTAAGGGTATAGGCACTCCATAAGGTGAAACCCGCGGCAGCTTCTAGAATTTCCCCCCTTTTTCACTTATCACTTGTCAATGTCGACACACCCCTAATTTACTTTTACTGCATATGCCTTCATTACTACATGGTTTTGAACTAGACACCTCGTGCTGTACGTAGTGTCCGTTACCTGCACGCCATGTGCAATTATGGCAACAATGAATCAAGGTTTAGATCAGCTTGGGTTAAATTAGCCATCGGAGTATTGTGCAAATATCGTTTTGTATAGTAGAACTGAAGTAAGTTTGGTCTACGCTAGAGTTCACTGTTCACTTTGTCAATGTTAGCCATGTTTAAATTGCATAGTATGTATTGTTGTCCTGATGGATCATGTGAATTATGTCGAAGTCTATACCTTCGTTAGTAAACAGTTCTCTACGGGACTCTACGTTCCGTGCGTAGTTTCCAATTACTTCAATTATTTGCGTGCATTACATATATAATTAGAGCAACAATGATACACTCACGTACGTTGGTCAAGCTGTTTTAACTTACAAAGTGCAAACAGAATATAACTAATAGGATAGAATAGAACTAATGTTCTATACTTCATAGTGCGCTGAATATGGTTTACACTAGAAAGAATTTACAGTCCTTTGTCTACGGCATCAACTTTAATACTTCAGAACATCCTTTGTTTACCAGCATCTTTGTGCGAATTCGCCAAAGTTATGTTTTCGACAGATCTTTTTTCATAACTTGTCGCACTATGGTGTCCGTACGTCCATGCACGCCATTTGCAATAATAACAGTGAGACAACAGTGAAACATCGTCAGTACCGCAGTTAGGTCAAGCTAGGTTAACTTGCCTGACGGGTAAACAAGAAGAAGCACTGTTTTGTATTTCAGCTTGTAAAGAATCTCGTTTACGCTAGGGAGTATGCTACTTGTCTCCGTTATTTACTTTTTCTTACTTCATAGCGTCCTCTGTTGTCCAGCTTCATTGAATGAATTATTTTTCATGTACTTGCGTTTTATTACTCAATGTTTATTTACTGCACTCATTCTGTGTGTAGTTTTCCGATCTACACGGTGTGTAAATTTACAGCAACAATAATCGCCAAGTACCAATGCTAGGTCAAGTTAGATTGAATTACCAATTGCAAATACCGTGTTGTATTTCAAACTGAATTGAGTTTAGTTTACGCTAGCCAGTGCTCCGCTTTGTGTACGTCAGCAAGTTTTTATGATTTCGTAAGCATCTATTGTTGCCCCCGTTTCATTGTGAGAATTACGCCGAGAGTTCTTTTTCACAACATTTCTGTTCCCATAACCTGTCGGTAGCTATTACCAGAAGCTTTCAGCTTTTCGGTTATGGTTACGGTAGAGCAGGGAAGAAAAACGCGACGAAATTTGTGGTCCAGGGTAGACTGCGAGCGAGACAAGAAAAGCGCAATATAAATGATGGTAGAGCATCACAGCGGTCGACTTCCCTTGCCCTTGTTAAGCATATTGTAAGACCAACCCCTCTAACAAATACGCCGAGTTTTGTCCGAACACTGCAGTCTTTTGTATTACCGTCATCCGACCACAAAAAAATGAGGATTCGGGGTTGTTTTCCCTCCCTTTAGACACTGGCTCTCACACCCCCATCACCGGTAATCGTCTTACCATCTCACCCTTCCCCCACACCCCCTGCTTAGTCCCTATCAAACATCTCCATTGAGTTATAGATACAAACTCCCTCTATGGCCCATGCTTCTTTGGCATTTCAATACGATCTGTCATACCAGGGAACTTTATGATTACCGTTATGGTTACAGAATAGCCGTGAAACCAGAACAAGAAAACTAGGAGCTCTCCACATTGTCTCCCAACCGATGCGCAACCGGAAAGTTGCTTGGTTCCAAAACCCAACTCTCGGAGCACCAGAAGAAAAAAAAAAAATAAAAGCTAACGGTTGCCTATTGTAAAGGAATTGAGAGTGAAAATCGTGATGAATAGCGTTGTCGGCGAAAGTTAGCGAGTTCCGCCTCTGCGCGAGCCACTTGAATTAATAATGCTCACTCGAGCCGTGACAAGGCGGTCACGAAAACACGGCATTGCGGGAACTTTATTAACTCCAAAAGTGGTTCAATTTCAGCCAGGTTCCTTCGGATTACAAATAAGCTTTAACTTGCTTAGTTAAGATCGAAGAGCCAACGCCGTTTAAGACTCTTTGAATTTTGTTGCAGTCTATAGCCATCCATAAAAGAGAAGAAAAATTAGAGAAAATGAATGCGTCAAGGGTTGAACCCTTACAAGCGTAGTAGTCATGAAAAAATTATGGGCTCGGTAAAGGAAAAGTGAAAGAATGAAACATGTACGTAAAGAACCGACCTGGTCTGATAAGGCGAGTGAAATTCAACCCGATCAGGGTTTCACTCCACAAAGTCCCTATTAGGCAGTCCCAGAAACCTCGTGTGCATGTGTTTGCCGAAACCAAGGTGGAAAAAGAACAAAGCACCTGTCAACTTCATTAAATGACTTCAACTTAAAACTGAGACAACACTATCAATTTGACTGTGTCCGCAGCTGACCTGTTTTGGAGAACTTCTTTCGTGTTTTCTAGGTTAGAACAAGGATTCAATAAGAATTCTTCTAAGGACCAGCACACGTAGCGACATCAGGAAGATATCACTATGTCCAATGTTTCTGTTACTCAAAACTGCGTGTCAGGGAATTCTTTTACATTTAAGTCTACTATGCAGTTTTTACGCCATTTTTGGGGTAACCTTACATTTTTAAAGTTATACTTAAAACTAAGTACCTTTAAATAAAAGGTAGAAGTCGAGTTTTCTTTCAATCTACCTTTCGTTAATAAACGTAATTCTTTAATTTGAATGCTACACTTTAAAAATCAATAGTTATTTGCCGTAGATTTTGGTAGAACTTACTCCTACTGTAAATTTTCTTGTGCATTGCGTTGCGTCGAAACAACGTCTTTTTACTGAACTTCAGGCATTTAATACGATGTAGGGTTAATTTTCCCAAGGTAAGGGTAGTTACTGATTTAAAAGATTCCAGCTAAACTGGAGGAATAAAGTTAAAAGAAAAGGAATGTAGCATCGGCGGGTTGTATTTGCGATACTCGTTACACGTCACACATTTAGGCTTTCTTGTTTTGCCTGATTTGCGATGCAATGCGGTCCAAATCCCTGAAGCCTTGAGAGGTCAAGCGGCGACCACCAGCGGCATCCTTTTCCACGAGTTTCAACAGTTCCAAAGACTGCAAGGCTTTGCGGGCAATGGAGCCAGAACTCTGGCAGAAGTGAGAGGGCCTCACGCCGTTGTTCTTGCGACCTAATTACGAAACAAAATTGTTACAAAGCTTACAGAACATAGCTACTAATGAGCCATACCTCCATAGATCCTCTTGATCTGCTTAACACCTAGAGGTGATCGCATGTAGATGTGTCGGGCCATAGAGGCCAAACGGGTGTAATACCAGTCTTCATCAAAAGGAGCATATTCCTTGAAGACGGCGGTTTTAACCAAGTCAGCCCAATCGGGGATCTTGACTTTGCCGGACCTAAACCATTCAACTTGGTAACTACCCATTTTTGATCTCGAGTCACCGCCATGTGACACATCGCGTCACGAGGCACAATTATCCTTACTTCTTCAAGAAGGCAGCCAAAGCCCTGACGAATTTGTGCTGATCAACGTCTTTTACGGATGTGGAGACCATCTAGAAAACATAACACATAGTTATTAGAGAACACAACTAGTATTTTGGCCATTGAAAGGCACAAGTCTTCAACAATGAACCACGCAGCAAACTCTCAAAAAAACAGAAAAATGCTACGAAGCTTTCGTCTTCGCGCCTCTGTTACGTAAACTTATAACTTAACAAGAACAAACTGTTTAAAACCCAAACTAATCCAAAACTAGGCAAGAAAATGAGAGAATATTTACTTTTTGTAAATATTTAGCACACCGCAAACCGTAGTTACGGAAAAGGGAAAGGCTACCAATCTCGCCAAAACGGTTGCCGAAAGTCCCTAAAGTTGATCCCGACCGTCCTGCGAGCGTTTCTGTCGGAGGTGTTCCCGCCTCACCGCGCATTGCACTGTGTTTAGCATACAGTAGAATTAACATTTATCCGCCGGCGGCGCCACTGTACAAGACCATACTGGTTGCCGTTTGTTTTGTTTAGACCCAGCTTCGGCTGCGAGTGTGTGATGAGCTTTTGAGTGAGTGAAGTCCACCGGTACTGGGTAAGTAGACTACTGAATTTCTGAGGACATAATCGTTATTGAAAATACTTGTTTTCTACTACTGTATTGAGAAAGGTGCTGCTTTTACATTTATACAGCAAAATGCACTAATCTCGCCAGTTATTTGGCGTACTAAATAAAAATATTTTCGGTTGACGCGCACATAATGAGAATAGAAGCTTGTAATACAATTACTCTCAGCTAAGATAAGTCAATCCAAGTGCAAGTGTAGTTCCATTCATAGACGCGTTTAGTATGACATTGAATTGAACATCAGTAGTTTCTAAACAATTTAAAGCAAAACAGATTTGCATAGTTACGTATTTCGATGGTTTGTGGCCAGGGCAAGTCGTTTTTTTTCTCTATCGGTAGCATTGTGAGATTTAGGGTATTTTATAGTATCACGATATACTACAGTATTTGTAGTACTTTACAATATTGCAATAATTTGCAATATTTTACAAAATTTTGTATTTGCAAATATAATTGCAATGTTGAACTCTTCTTGGGCAAAATCGAATCAGCTTAATTATTTTTCAAATATTTCGCGTTCGAACGCAAATATAAACAAAACATCTCGACGAGGTTTCCTTAGCCATAGTGAATTCAACCTCAACATAAAATTAAACGGAACACGGAAATTCTAGTGCAGCTCATGCGACCCAAAAATCGAGAAGACTAGCAAGTGAAAGCGTTACACAAAAATGTCAGGCCAAACTTTTTTAGTCAAGTCAGGACATGGAAATCGGTCTGCACAAATTTCAGTGAACTGGAATGAATTCATACCGAGCTAAAACTATTTTTTATGTCAAATGAACTCAAGTATGACACGTGCAATTCTCAAATCAGTCCAACTCAGACAATTTTAGAAAATGACTTAAGTCAATTCGTCTAACCCTCACTAATCATAGTCACAGTCAGTAACAAGTCAAATTAAATCAAGTACGAAAAATGATGTCACGTGATAATTTTTTTTTTTTATTTTTATTATTAACCATCGTAGGCATAGCCTATTGACGGTCATGTATTTTTTTTTTAACTTGATACAAAAATTTCTTTGTGGAGGAGGGAGCATTCACTAACGAAGTTTAGAGGTTTTCACACAAATATAATTTTCGAATTGGCTTTAAAAGTGTAGCAATGATGTAGGAAACAAAAGGTAGAGTTCAGTTCGGGAAAGAGAAGTTACAAAGTTATAAGTTTGCTGTGACTGACAGTGACAAACTTTGAGAAAAACGAAGATGGAGTATCCACACGTGTTTTTTTCTTGTGCTGTACATTATTTAAAAATTTCGAAGCCCGAAAAGTGTTGATGTTTTTTCAGACATGGACGTTTTAAGTCAACCTAACTCGTTTATTGAAGAAAGTGATTGAAATCAAGCGAAATTCATTTCAAATGAATTGAATCGAATTTTCATTTCTACTGTGTTCAAGCCAAGTAGGTCCACTAAATAAATAGACTTTTTTAAATAAAAAGTGAAAAAGTGAAGCAAATTCAGTTAGAATTAAAGTCAAAATTAGCAAGTGGACTTGATTTTCCCAACTTACTTGTTAATTTAGTACATCTAAAATATCTATTAAATTAAAGTGTTTGGGTAATTTTTTTCTTAATTCCTTCTGTTTTACGTGTTTTTCAGCTCTGGCTCCTTCTTTTTCAGTTTCCGCCAAAAAACTCTAAAACATTCCTTCAACATTCCTGTGCTGTAGGATCGCCAGAAATATTCTTTTACATAACTGTCCAGTGCCATGAAGCAATGGGACTGATTAGAAGAACCGAGTTCTACCATGACTGAATTCTCTCCCAATATAGAAAATGAAGCTATCATTCATGACGAAGTTGTGGATGAAAGCTATCGTGTGACTCAAGAAGGTAAGAAAATTTCTCTTTTGCACGGTTTTCATTCCGTCACTAAAGTCACGAAGTACCGACAGAGAACTCTGTTTTGTTCATATAGCGTTATAATTAATAACATTATTGTCATTACTGTTTATCAAAATACGGTACAAAATACACGCGATCTTTCCGTGTCGCTTCTTTGGCACCTTCTTCTTTGCATTGAACTAGCACTAGCTCTCACCGTTAAGTGCGTTTGGGTGGAGGTAAATGGAGGTGGGGGTGGGGGGCAATGTGCTCGTCATTGATGCATTTTTAGCGTGTCCTACGGCACTCGTCAAGTCAGAATCCGAGTAACTTCCGATCACGTGTCCCTCTCTGTACTACCTTGATCATGATAGATTGGTAGGGTTAACTAGTAATTAACTCGCATTAGTCATTCGAAAATAGCGAAGAGACCGAAAAGCCCCCGCAACGTCAATCGAAAAGAGCAAAGCAGCTTCCCTGGATACTGTCTTTGGTGATTCCTGTTGGCTGGTGCGTGCGTGCTTCTTCGATTCATATCCATTTCCGTCGAAAGCGGCGAAATCAAAGGCTTGCGTGTTTGCATATGAATAGGTGCAATCAGGGTCACCTGGGCCCATGGAGGTGTTAGGTTGATAAACCTAACCTTAGCAACCCGTTAAGATTCGTGGGGTGTGCTGCGTTTCGAACAACCTGTTTCTTTTTTTTTCCTTTTTTTCCCGGGGTTTTAAGCTGTTCATTCGACTTGCGTAGGCTGGTTCCCTAAAATTATTGTTGTTTTAACGATACCGTGCGTTTGATAGCTGTGGAGTCATTAAACCAATATGGAATCGTTAGCGAAGGGGTTGAGGAACTCATCATCGCAAACAGTGCTCCTCATTTGAATAAACGTGGTTGACCCCTGTTGGCCCATGTCGCGTGTGATTCACTCGTACTCGTTTGAAAGCGGTCGGGTGTCGCACCGGAGGAAGGGAAAAATACGCGATGGGTCTTCAACCGCGATGACTTGGGAGCGTGAGCACACGGCACGTGGCTCAACCCCATCGCTTTGAATGACACTTCAAGTTGGCCGGAGTTAGAATCCAATAAAAGATGGGGGGGAATGGGTAAATCGCACACACGCCTTCAGTGAATCCCGCGGTGACCAGCGGCGGACGCTGATAGCGACAGTCGTAGGTGTGTAATCGTTGTTTGTACATCTAATTTTGTAATTTAAGTTTAATTCTTTAGTTATTAATTTAATAGTTAATTTTATTAGTTTAGTTATTAATGGAGTATTTAAGCTTACCTATTTAGTTATTAATTAAGTATTTAAGCTTACTTATTTAGTTCATGTATAAACTTCATTAACTAAGTTTACCTTTTTTAGAGTACTTGTAACTTGTATAACTATGACACTTTTTTAGACTACGGCCTTGCGTATACGTTTTTGGCTTTGCAAATGCGTTTTTTTAATGGCATTGGATACCATCGGTATATTCGTTGCTTATTATAAATTTGAAATGCTGTTTTATTGTTCTAAGTAATTTTAATGAGTTACGGAACTTTTTGTCAAATACGAAAGTAGTGTTAATCGAATATAATATTGATATGAGAGAATAAGATGGAATTGATATTACCTTTAAAATAACTTATAATATTTGTCAGAGTTTTAGAAACTAGAAAAAAAAGAAGAAAGGAACAAAGTTTTGGTAGGAAACTCGCGAAAAATTAAAATTGGCTCACGAAAAGCGTATTTGCGTCCGAACTATTTGAAAATTCGCTAGTGTTTAAGTAGAACTGTTATGTTTAGATAACAAAGGTTGTATTTACAGGGTACTCTATCAGAGTACTACGCCAGACTAACTCATACATAAAACAAGACCCCTTATATAGTAAGAGACAACAAAAGAAAGAGAGACTTCAAGATGGAATGTTCAAGGGCAAGTGAGGCTAAACAGGATTACAAGAGTACACAAGGTGATGAAACACGCATACAAGGTTAGATGTTAGTAACCCACTAGGGAAACATTCCCATACACACCAAGAACTATATGGTTTTGAATGTCTAATCGTTGACATTCTTATGAAATTGAAGACAATTGTAGTAATTTTGTGCTTTTAATATGCAAATCTTAATTAGTTCGATTAGGCCCCACTCTAGCGAAGTAAATAGCCTGCATGTCTAAAGATCTAACCTCGTGTCTGAATACGAATAAGATTTTGGCTACTTTGTACGTCGAAGGTGCCGAGATTCACGTCTTTATTAAGTGGGGATAACAGTGAAATTTTTGGAAAGTAATTTTCGAGAAGCGCTTCGATATTTCAACAAACCGTCTTGACAGTAATGGCATTGTTAGCTATACGTTGGACGCGAATGGGCTAAAAATATAGAAAGCTCGTGGTAAAAAAATGGAAAATTGATACTGAATATGTATCACGTATATATCAAATATGAAATTGCAAGTGTATAAGCCTTTTACTTCACGAAAAAATTGACTATTAGAGGTAAATTTTAAAAAGCTGTTTCGTCTTTACGCGATTTCGATTTCGCGAAAACTATTTGTCTGACTGGGTTTCGCTTTGGCTTCAAATTCAAGCTGCACAAGTTCGTTCAGTTAATTCTTTCACTTGTTAAAAGAAATGGTAAAGTGGCAGCTTAGGTTTACTAATTTATTAGAAGCTTTCTCCAAAGTGTCCCAAACTTGCACGCTAGCCTTTCTTAACTTTAACATTACTATTGAAATGTTTTGTTGAAATATCGATCACTCTTCCCAAATAGCCGGAAAGATTTCTCAGCGTTATTTGCCTGTCCCAGCGATTTGTATGATCCTTGTATGATTGTATTGTCTTTAAGAGCTCCTTTAAACAGGAAATAACTTTGCACAGAATAATAGATTGGTCTTTTTTAGATTTGTCTTAAGTTTATCTCCAGACATCTTGAACTAAAGTTATATACAAAAAACAACACGCTAGAAAGAAAAACCGCAATGCATTACTGCTCCAAGTCTAATTATAGTGTAGCAATTACTCCTTTAAAGCGCAGTTTGTATTCTACAATTCTCAATTAAAAAGTAAGTGCAGTTAGTTAATTTTCTGCATTTTCCAAATTTTACCCAAGTTCGAATTAGCCCTGCCTGTTTTAGTCAACCTATAGAACTGTGGGGTTAGGGGATTAAACTAGACAAACTGTTTAATCTTAAAGGCAGTAAAAAGTCCATTATCGGTATTTCAAAGTTTGGTGTAACAAAAAATATTGGTCTGAGCGCAATTCACGTAAGTCATGAGGCTTTCCGCCTTTTCATGTTACGCGACATTCGTCTTTCTCGGCTGGCCATTAATGTTACACGTGGTGCAACTGGATTTTCTTCGGCCATAGGTAACGTATCCCGTGTCTTGGTTTCGGTAGTCGCCATAGTTACAGACAAAATGTTACGACACTTTTTTGGCTAACGAGTTTGTTCGGTTTTATACATGTCTAACGTTGTCTGTGTGGTTTTGTTGTTTGCTTTTCTTGACAAGAAGCACCCTTTTTTCCATGAGGGTGGGAGGGATGGTTCCGGGGTTAAGGTTCGACAAAAGCTAGTAATTGTTTGCCGGGAGTTGCTAAGGACGGAAAGGTGGGCCCAGCTGCCTGATTAGAAAATGACTGTACGGTACAACTAATAAACAAGGGAATATATATAGATTTTTTCACGTTTCCGTAGTTACTTACCTTGCATCTCATCAGCAGTAGCACGATCTTCGATCTTCTGTCTGTTAGGCTATGCTGCACGTGGCATCGTAACCAAAGCAATGTCTAGCCGGTACTGTGCAAGTGGGGGGTTGACCCCCCCCCCCCCCCCCCGAAATGAAATCCTGGATACGGCCGTGCGGCAAGTACTGTATAGTGGAATCCAACTAACTTCAACTCGCTTATCTTCACACTAACGGTCACGTCCCGTGTCACTTGCTTTTAATGAAATGGAGTTAGACTCGGTTTACTTCAACTCGGTTAACTTCATAACTCGTGTTACTTCAAATTGTTTTATCCTTCATTCGGTATCTTACAGTGATAAGTTAGTCTGGCTAACTACCGACCGTCAGGCACCAAAAATTCCACAAAAGATTCCAAGTCTTTTGTTCAAGTGCAATTCTTGCCAGAAAAAAATATTGCGAACTTTCACAGCCCTCTGCTTCGTTTTCTGTGTTTCGCAATTTTTCAGTCAGTTGCCTTGGGCAAAGTTTGAAAGAAAAATTAATAGGAAGAAATGCACAAGCTTATCTTAGCCCAACCAGTTCAAGTTTTATTTCTCTTGGACAGGAATGAACTGCTCAAAAGTATGCAGTGATTTCAAAAAGAAGAAAAGACAAGTAAACCATTCTGGACGAGTAGCGAAATAACTTCAATGGTAACAGATCGTAATCGTAAAATCGCTAGTGATAGGGAAAAAAGGATAATTCATACAGCCAAGAAGAATGTTAACAGTGCCCATTATGGAATATTTCTTGAAAAAGTAGAAAAAAAATCGGTATATTTTTATTTCCACTGAAAAGCGAATAATATATATAACACACGTATAAAGATATATTGTTTTATTTTTCCATTAGTATTTCTAGCTGTGCAAATAGGCACCTTCGATAATTTTATAGTCCGTTTAACTTCATACTGGCCGGCAGATGGCGAGCTATGAATTTAAGTGAGGACGACTGTATAAGTAAAAGTTTTTCAATCGAATTGGAATTTGTAATACAACAAGTGATAGGTTGCAGTACGATATAATACAATGAGTGGTACTGAAAAAGGCAGTCCAGTTTCTGATAGTTTTTTTATTTTTTAATAAAGACGTACTACAATACGTCGAGTCATCGTATGATAGTTGTAATTGCGCCCGAACTGTTTTCTGGGGAGTAAATCTCCCAAGACAACATTGGAGACACACTTCATTAAATATAGAACCGAATGACAAATATTCATTGCTGCCTAACAGAAATCTTTATAGAACCTCAACAACGCGCGATGGGAACATTCATTGTTACTTGAGTGCCATAAGCACAGAAATAGAACATTTGTTGCCGCCTAGTAGTCCACGAAGCTATCGTGACGTGAAATATTCATTGTTACGACGTAGAGCTCTGCGTTTGGGATGACATGATTAGTTCCACCGCATTCCGTGAATAACGCGTTTAGTTGCAGGCGATAACGACATAAGTGAAGCAATAACATACAGTACCGCAGCCATTAATAGGCGATGCATATGGTGACACAAAAAATAAATAGGAAAAAAACATACAATACCGACACACGAGGTAGTGATAGCGTCACTAACTTGGAATTCGTTATAAAAAGGTTTCATGTAATTGGAGTTGCATTGTGAAGGAACTAATGAAGTACGCTATAACGAGTTGCGTAATATTTTCTTGACTTTGCTAACGACGACAAACTTCGGTGGTAATTGGACATTGTTTGACTCGTCATCAGATGTGCGGTAAATTAAATAGAGTACTCAGTAGGGCCACTGGATCCCGTCCTTCTCTTATGGACGATTACAAGGAACACTTGCGTTGACCGTTTTGTAATTCCCATTCAGTCCTTCTCAAAATATTCCTTACAGTAAAGTTTTAACTGGTAACATTAAAATCTAACGAAGATATACTTCTGTGAACTAGTAGTCAGTCTCAAAGTTTTTCCAAGCCTGACCAGGAAAATTACCCACCAATGCTATCAAGATACAGTCTACCCGTAACGTGTGTAAATGCGAGCGAGAACTCAACGAGTTTACCTGAAAGGCAACATTGCCACCTTAGAATCGAAATATGTCGAATTTCATTTCTGAAAAAATATAAGCTTGTGTATTGTTTTATATGATTTCTAGTATAGGTCGTATTAGAAGCAATTTTTTCAAATGGGGATTTTTGACATTCCATAGAAAACTGTCGCCTTCCGAAAGTTATCTTCAAGAATTTCATTCTAGGCTATTTTGAAATGTTTAATTCTTCTAGGTTATGCGTCATTTGTTCCAAGTGCTTTCCACATATGATAGAGCTATGAGTAGAGAAGGTTCCTTTCACATTTAAGTATAAAATTTTAAATCATCTCATTATGAAATGCAACGAAACTTAGTGAGACCAAATGTGGGATTCGTACTGTACCATTGTACTTTAATGGGAAATATCACGACCACAGTTTTCGATGCATTAGTCTGAGCTTGTGTTGGGGAACTGTCGTCTGATCCTAAGTACAAACTTCGAGGCGAAAGATAAATTATTTTTGTTTGCTAACGGGGGTTGTCATTTTAATTGGACAACCTAGCGAATATTCCTTAATAGCATGCAAACCCGGACAGAATTTTTGCAGTCTAGACAGGCTTCCCCTTCTTTCGTTCTGCATTCGGCCCTTTACGGACTTCGACGTAAAAGCAAACAGAAAAAAAGGAAGCTTTTAAGATTCTCTTAGCTGATTTGGCTGCAGAAATGGGGTTTGTATGAAAAGTATTGTTACGTGAGTGACTCGTAGCCCTTTTTGCCCCCTTGTTTGTGCATGTGTGAATGCTGACCACCGGTTCAATTCGTTACCCGCCTCCCCTTGAAATTACATGTTTAGAGACGATTTCGAGGGAATACAAAGCACACTGTAAGGAAAACATGTGGACAATTCCGATAAAGGGCGCTTTGGAAGTTATGGGAACTTGGGCGAGGATCGTTAGGAAATCACCAAGTCCTTTAACTTTTTTTTTTAAAAAAAATAAGGGTGGTCCCGGACAGGGCCGTACCCAGGATTTTTGTTCGTAAGGGGTTGTAATACGCAATCTTTTTTGGACATTTGGGCATTCTCTTATGGTCACCATTATAAAACAAACATTTCGGGAGGGGTTTAAACCCCCAAAACTACCCCCTGGGTACGGCTTTGGTCCCGGAAATGCTTATTGTCTCCCATCCAGTCTCTTAGTTTCGCTTTTTTGCAGTGTCTAGAACGTATGTGCAAATTTTCTAACAACTTAAAATAAAGCTGAACTTTTAATCAGCTCCAGAAAGTTTTCGGTAGACGATTGCGATGTGTTCAAAATCTACTTGTTGTTTTTCTTCTGGTCTGGATATATAGGGAAAGCTCAATTCTCTTGTTGGGTATTATTTCCTAAGAAAACAGGAAACGTTAGAATAATATGGCTCTGTTCGGTCAGTCTCAATACACTCATAACTTGTATTTTATTATCATGATTGCTTTTCTCTCTAGATGATATTTAGGGCTAGTTAATAATCACGGTTTTACAAAAGCCGTGAATTCCGTGATTTTCCCTAAACTACCAGTTTTTCCGTGAATATCGAGGAATAACGTGTTTACCGTTTTTTTGCCATTGCACCCTCTTCTGAACCAAATCTTTGCCAGAAGTAACTTTCTTACTACCACTACTATTTACTAGTAGACGTTAGCAGTAATTTTCCTATTCCCACTGTGTTCTTCAGGTCTAACATTCACAGTGCACTCCTGCGCATGTGCATAAGTTTCTGCACATGTTCCCAGTTTCTGCGTGCTTTTTTCTTGCCTATTTTGTAGTTTATTCGCTCATTTCACAACGCCGCTTTCCATAGTAGCTTTGAACAAGTAGTCTGTGGACATGTCCTGCCAGGTTGAGCTGAACAGTATCCTAAAGGAATGTTACGTGCTAATGGTTGAAGTTCTTTTGTACATTACGTTACTTCAGTTGTAATGTTAATCTAATACTTTTGAAATATACTTTGCAAGGGAAATGAGTTGACCTAAGTTTAATGACCGGTGCTATAATGTTCCGTGGTATATTTTTATTCCCCTGTCAGAACTTTTTGTTCCCTGTCAGCGTTTGCACATGAGATAGAGCAAATGGCGAAGATCTGAGATAATTTTTGAAATTCCTTCCCCAATCCCACCCCAAACTACCCCACCCCCTTTTATTTCCTCTATACCCCCCTAAATAGAAAAGTTTATAACTTTTCTGCCCTGTACTTAGTGGAAATGTAAATGATAAAGATTACTACGCAAGCAAATACAGGACCATCAACAGGCGTAAGCCTACGATAGTTTTTCTCCATTAAAAAAAAATAAAAATAAAAATGTTAGTCTAGACCACACTATAAACGTTCAATTGACCGTTCCCTTGAAACTCAAGCGCACCGTTCAAAAAGGGGCATCAATGGTGAACTCTGATAGTATATTTCTCGCGAATTGCATAGTTCCAAATTATTTCAAACGGACTTTTTTCTTTCTAGCATCAGACGAGATGTAATATAACGTTAAGTTCATTGGACCACTTAAATATTGTATTTTTTTATTACATTTTGCACTAATGTTGAAAGAAAGGCCAATTTATGCGAAACGTGTCACGATCTCGTGATATTTTGTCTATTTTAGGATTATAACTGTGTTTTCTTTATTCTTCTTCTTCTTATTTTTTTTCTTTAACGCCATCGTAGGCCTCGCCTATTGATGGCTTTGTTTATTTACTTTTCTTTACCACAGATTCCCTTATTCCAAAACAGTTCACGATTTTGTATTATTTAAAAAAGCTATTGTATGTCGGATGATGTTTGGGTTCGCCAGTATTGTTTTCGCATCAAAGTTGAATTTGTTTTTCCGTATAATTCTGAGAAGTTTTGCTCGTTCGCCATTATATCTTTTGCAGTCAAAAAGGAGGTGAGGTAGGTCCTGTTTGGAACGGTCGCGGCATCCACATGTCGTCCTCTCTTTTTTTTTAATTCGTTTAAGGTAGCTGAGAGTTGGAAAGTGGTTCGTTCTTGCCTGAATTAGTTTGGCTAGGGCAGTTCTTGGGATTATTATTATTATTATTATTATTATTATTATTGAAAGCCCAGACGTGAGGTAATACTCGTCGCTTCTTTACATGTAGCAGCTATGTTTGAAAGAAAAAAAAACTATAAATGCCACACGTGTTTCGTCGAAACATTTCCCGTGACTTTTAACTAGCCCTAATTATATTGAATGAGCAGAGTGTGGTGTTCATTCTTTGTCCAAAAGCAGTTTCTTTCTGCTTGTACCCATTTTACGTGCGTATTGGCCTGTTTCTTGCGAAGTTGCCTTGCACTCAGTCGCGTTTGGTGTTTTCTCTTGCAGAAGTGATCGAGTACGCCGTTTTATTGGGTATTGAGCCCGTCAAGGAAGGTCATTTATTACCATTGGCGCGCAGCTGTTTACTAGAACCATTACCGCCTAACTGGAAACCTTGGTAAGATTCGGAAAATATGAAGATTAATTAGACCGGGTTTGGATGATCACGTGGGGGATCTCCATGAATATAACCCCGAACGGGGTTCACTGACTGGTTGTACTGACACGTTGTGAATGAATAGTTGGAGCGAGTCGCAAAAGGTCTGGTTCTACCACAACTTGGAAACGCAAGAGTCGAGTTGGGAACATCCCTTGAACCAGATCCATCGTGAGAAAGTGCATGAGCTGAGATTGAGTTTCGCAGCCACGGGTAAGCAAGCGTTCCGGCTGAGCTAGCACAGTACATGTGTGGCGTGACTGGTTATTTGATCGATTTTCTTGATATGTTCCTCCGGGGAATCTGTTTGGTAATGCATGTGCTATTTGGCGAAGCACAGACGTGGCTGAGTCGGACGTTGGACTCGAACAACTCGAACGCGAAGCTCCTGAAGGTGAATCTGCCGAGACGACGCTCGACAGTGTATGTAGCGTTACCATGTTACCGAGTTCCTTGACGCGGCCGCTGCCCGGTGTGGGCAAAACGAATCCACCCAAAACTTTGGTATGTTTATTCGCTGTGCATTCTCGAGTCAGTTCTGAGTCTCGTTAATGTCTAATTGACTGTTACTGTGTCGTTCAGGCCCCGCTTCGCCGAGTACCCAAGTTGGACACGGACGGCTTGACAACTCCTAATTTTACTAATGGGCTGGCCTTGTCAAGCACATTGGGTCCTTTAGCACCGGGGAAAGCCTTGGGTCCATTAAGCAAAGAGCCTGCAACCGCTAATGCCACGAGTCTGAGCTTTACGGAGCGGTTAGCTGCCAAACGGGCGTCGACTGCCAAACTTGCGTCCAACCAAAGTAAATTCCTTCGTAGTTAACATTGCCTCACATATTATAACGTGTCCTCACCTCATAGGCGAACCAGAAGATAATAAACTCGGCGTGCAACAACAATCAAATTTGTCGGGCGTGAGCGTTGCCGAAGCCAAGCAAGGAATTTTGCGGGACTTGAACTCAGGTGGGATATCCCCGTCATCGCTCCCAAGTTCATGAAGATTTTTTTTTTTACTTTTTTAATTTTCTTACGGCGTGAACTTAGCTCGTTGCCACGAAAATCGATTGCACAGAAATATAACAACAAATTTAGCGATGACGATGACCTTCGTACAGGCTAAGAATAGTTATCAAGTAGTAACCAATTTAATGAAAATAAATCCCGAATTGTCCATTTCCGTTCGTCTTGCCAAAACCGAACGTCTTCCGTCTGAGTGGGCGAGTGTTCCCGCCGTTTCGACCCGGCAGACAAGGGCGTCTTTGAATGGCGACAAGACACGCCACCTAGATGACGACCTTGAATTTTGGCGGGATGACGGAATTAGATAACCTGTCGTTTATCGAACACGGGTTGGATCGACGTAGCTGTCGTCATCTACGAATGTTTAAGATTATTAACAATTGTGTCACGCACGCTTGTACGGATTGGGACGCCCAGAATAACTACTTTATAATTTACAGTATTAATTATTAAAAGTATTAACTACATTAATCTATTATTATTTGAATCCATGATGTATTTATTATGAATATACGACATGGCCCGAATTGGATATCGTGAAAAAAAGGAGAGACCACGGTTTATTCGAATTAACAAACACGACTTTCGTTTTACTTTAACTCCGTTTAATTTGTCACAAATAAGGAAGCTTCAACAACAATTAATTTTTGGGGGACCCGTTACACGTCTAACTTTGGCAAAGGTTTAACCTAGAGTGTACCAGGGAATCGTTACAGCAAAGAATTGTAAATGGAGGAGGTGGAATAATCGGGCAAGTTCTTGTAATGTGGGAACGGTAGACTTCATTAAAGAAAACGTTTTTTTTTACTGATTTCTTTCAGATTAACGCGAAACACGACAGACGCGTAATACAATATGTACAGGAAAACTTACAGACACAGGCTATCATTACTAGAATTTTTTAACTCCGTTTTCCCGATAGAACCGTTGTTTTCTTTATGGTGCACTTTTCAAAAGTTTTTCTGACTTGTCTTTAATTGTTGTTCTTGGCATTCTCTGCGTCATTTAAGATTACTCGAGATAATGTGTAGCGTATTGTTCTGTAGCTTACGCAATACATGTAGTTAAAAACTATTTTAAAAATAATGTGGGGTACTTATTCTAAAAGTCTTAACGAACTTGCAGTTGAAAGGCAAAACCGTTGGTTATATCCGAAGCGAGTTATAACCCAAATGTTAGGCCAAAGCGCGCCTGTGATGCCGAACAATCCGTCTTTCTAATCCCTACCATTAAATTCGTTACATTTCATCCTATGGTTTTTACTTTCTAGTGTCTCAACAACAACGTGTTTTAGGTCTTGAGTCTTTCGATGCCACTTATTTGAGCAGTCTTCTCCGACATTTTAAAGCGAATTTGCGAAGCCCATTGCTTTTGCGAACCCGCTATTGCTGTGGTTTTCGTTATACATTGCTTTCGCAATAGGAACTTCATTATTAGTCAGTGGCGTGCTATTAGCGTAGGATTGTTGGCCAAGGTCATTTTTTTTAAGAGTACGGCAAATTTGCATTGGCGTTTTGTCAGGAGCTGTGGACCTCGTTCGTAATAGCTGACCATTCTTTATAGCGAAATACTAGTGTATAAACATTACAATGGAAACAGTACCATCACTTTCCTTAAAGAAAACAGAGAAATGAGATTTATACAACTTTCTTTCTTTTCCTTTTCATTAATCTTCTTTCGCCTGTTCCCAATGTTATAACCGTCGATCCTAACTGCGCCCAGTTCTCTGCAATTCTTCCATTATAATTTTCTCTCCAAGCGTGCCATAACTCAAAGCTGTGCTACTTCTGTTGTAAGACGATCTAAATCTGACTTGTTTTCGTTATCACAGGGATGCAAAAGTTAGGTGATGGAAGCTCGGGCAAGCGAGTACAATTTAACCTCGATCTCCAGTCAAGAGGAAGACCCCTGGACGAACTAAGCACGTTGGTGCGGGACGTGGAAGATGAAGTCGTAGAAGATGAAGTCATAGAAGATTTTTCCTTATCCGAATCCGAGTCGCAGCCCCATACGACAGAATCCGCGGACAATGATCTCTTAGGTAAAGTCAATCAATACATTAAAGACTGAATTGTGCGGTCAAACTTTCATGGGTGGCCTTCCTTAGGTATGCTGGGCGACGCCAGTGACCTGAAACCGAGTCGAAATAGTCCGGTCATGAAACCCATCTCCGAAGCTCCAGTGATTCACCTCAAATCGAGTGTACGCCCGCCCGTGGAATCGAATTTGCCCAGGACCGTGGAATTGAGTTTTCACAAGCTTGGGGAACGGGGTGTTCATAAGACTGTGGAATCGAGCCTCTCGAACGAAAAAGATCAATCCAGCAGTAATAGCAGCAATAAGAGCGCCAGCGAGTCTGGCGAAGCTTTGAAACGGAAAGCCGAGGAAGAAATCGCGGAGGAGAGACAGCGGCTGCAAACGTGGCTGGAAACAGAGACACAAAGATTGAAAAACGAAGCCGAAACCCAGTTGGAAATGTCACGGAAATCGTTAGAGGAGGAATTTCGCCTGCGGCACGAGGCTTTGCAACGTTCAAGGACAGCTAAAGAAGAAGCGGCTCGCGAGTTGGCGGAGCGAGAAAGGCGGGCCGCGGAAGCGGAGATGGAGCAACGGATCAGTGAGGAGAAACGAAAACAGTCCGAGTTTTTGGCTGGGGAGCTCAAGAAATTGGAGCAAGCGACGGAGATGGCGTTAGCCACTGAAAGGGACCAAGGGCAGACGTGGTTAGAAACCGCTTTGAGAAATGAAAAAACGAAAGCCGAAGAGCAGCTCAAGCAGGAACAAGCCAAGTGGCAATCTTGGTTGGAAACGGAAATTGGTCTCTTGCGAAAACACGCGGAAGAGGACTTGGAACAGGCCCGGCAGTCGTGGCAACGTCGGACGCTTGAACAACTGGAGGAAGAAGCAGCTTTGCAGAAGAAAACTGTCGAAGAAGAATTGACCAAGTTGAGGAAAGAATTTGCCGAGAAATTAAGTCTTCAAAGAGAAGAATTGGCCCAGTCCAACGCGAAAGAGGTGCAAGAGCTTCAGAAAAGCGTGCGGACCGCGGAATGTGTTCAGGCAACGGAAGTTGCTGACGCGGCGGACGGGCGATGGGCGAAAGAGGTCGTGGCCCAGTCCAATTGCCAGTGCGACAGCTTGCGGGAGAAGCTGGAAGTGTTGGAAGCGCAGTTAAACTTGGTGAAGAATGAAACGGGGAAAGTGGAGCGAGAAAACTTGGAGAAGCTAAGGGTGAAGTACGGGCGGCTCAAGCGAATGATGCGGACCGCCCAAGCAGAGCCGCAGGATCAAGAGCCGCCCGGGAGTGGATTTCTCTCCGACTCGTCCTTTCCCGTTGAGGCTGACAAGGGGAAAGCGTCTTATAGAAGGAGAGGTGCGAGTCGTGTGAAAGATCAGGCCCGTCAGCAGCAGCGGACAAGGAGTTCTTTGCCTGGACGTTCACCGTCGTCTTCATCGGCGGCGGCTTCGTCTTCGTCCGACGAGTCAGGCAGGGAGTTGTGGGTGTTTCGCGAAGAAAGCCGGCATCAGCAACCGAGTAGGACGCGGAGTCGTTCCATGTCGAGTTTGCGGTCGCCGGAATACGACCGTTCACGTGCGGATCAGCAGGAAGTACCGCCACCTCGCGTGTCGTCTACCAAAATGCACACAAGTGAGTTTTTCTTGCATTTCGTGACAGAATATTATTATTCATTCATTGGACTCCGATCTATGAAAGTACTGCATAATTAGAATCAATTGCAGAGCCATTCACGTCACGTCAATTACAGTTCCGTCAAGTCAGATTAATCAATTTCGTCAGTTGAAATCGATTAATTTAGTACATGAAAATAAATGAGTTCAAGCAAATAAAAAGTTCGGCAGCTCAGTTTTGTTCGGATGAATCTGAACTGTCGAATGTTGAATTAAACGAGTTCAGTTTGTTTTTGTATATTATCAAACCACTTCAGTTCTTGTAATGGTTTGTAGAGACAAAGCCCCATTAGTAACAAGTGAAAATTCAAATGAAATACGAGAAATGCATCGAGTTAGTGAACAGTTATTGCGTCTCAGGATATTGAAGGCAGCAGAAGAAAGAACGAAAAGAATTGTACGTAAGGTATTATTGTGAGTACATCTTTTTTATAACACTTGAAAAACGTTTCGAGTCAGCTGTTTAACATCAACCATTCTTTAAAAGGTCAATTCCAGTCAATGAAGCTGCTTTTAAGTCATTTCAGTGAAGAAAAAGTTTAAAAGACGGCTCCGAAGGGGCAGCGTTTACTTTTTTTTCACGAGGTGCGCTAATGTAGCAGCCGCCATGTTAAGAATGTTTTCAGCGTGAATCAGCATGGTCAGATGAATCTGGAACACACTAAATTGACAAAATAGTTAAGCGTAAACGAATATTAAATTTTCAAATACAGCGGAAATCGGTTAAGACGAAATTGAAGGAACCCGAAATTTTTTTCGTCTTAACTGAATTTCGTTTTAACCGTACCATGCTACTTGTAGTCGCGATAATGGAGAAAGCATTCATGTTTGTACCCCAATTGGCAGTTAAATTTCATAATATAGTAATTAACTTTCGGTTTCCGTTTATTAACATTTAACATACGCATCCCTAAAATCATAAAAAAGATTTAGGTTTCTTGTTTAAAAAAAAGTCGGAAATTTTCTTTTGCGTCGTCTTTTTTTACCTTTAAGCGAAATAGCGCTTTCTCTCCAACCCGATTGTTCTGTCATTGCACCGATAAGAAAGACAACTTACTACTGATGGGGCGAGGAAGACCAAAACTTGAACATAAGTCAAGGGTTTTGCTAAGCCTCTACAATCCCTTCCCAATGGCTGTACGCGTGAAAAGGAGACGCCTTGGGAAACGGTTAAAGAATTGGCAAGGAGTTCATGCAGAGTTATGTTTGAATACTGACAGGGTAATTCGAGGTTTTAAAGCTAACAAAAGTTACTTTGTCGATCTTCCGAGACGCGAAATTTTCCTCTTAACCGACATTTTGTTCCGTCTTAAGAGAAGAAAAACGTATGTAAAGAGATAGGATTAGTCGGGATCGCAATGTTTTTTTCATCTAAACAGTTTTCGTCTGAACTGGTTTCGACTATATTTTGGTCTATCGTATTCAGTGTAGTCTTTCAACGCGCGTAATAGTTGATTTATCCAAACTTAATTGCAAAAGTCTGTGTAGTTCTTCAGCATTTTATCTTTCTAATTTTTAAGTAACCGCGGTCTTTAAATACGCAAGCATCTTTTTATTCTTGCAAATAACTATGTTGAATTTGACATTACTGGTATGGTGTCTACTCTGCTCTCGCATTCATGACCCCTACTATGGAATCAGTCTTATCTATTGCAGTTCAGCTCAATCAACTTTTAAGTCAACCTCAACAACAACAAAAAATATTGGCCAGCTTTAATGCAATTACTGCCATATTAGTGCATTTGGTGCACTTACTGCGATACTCACAGTGTGATTTTTCTGGAAGTCAGTTAATTAAATCGACTTCACTAGACTGCAAATTACGTGACTCGAATAAAAGATTTTGAATGAGACACTTTCGCTTCGTTTGACGTTACCATATCCATTGCTTATAATAGTTTTAAGGCGTTGATAATGCTAAATTAAAGGCTAAATTCCTTGGATTTCCTTCCATCTCGCTGTTGTAATAGGTCGCGTCCGTGACGGAGCTCGATCTCATTATCCAGACCCGGTGCTAAGGGCGGAAGCGTTCCTACGACGTCAAAGAGGACTTTCCTCGACTGTGGGCCAAATGAGTCGAGCTGACTTGCGAAGTTATCTCAAGCGAACGGTAACCAGCCACTATGCTGACGACATCTGACGAGCTAACATTCCTTTTGAATTATGTGAATTTCGCAGGCCAAGCGTTCCAAGTCCAAATTACACTTTGATGAGTTGGGCGACTGGTCGTCCGATACTGCCACGTCTGGCGTGAGTAGCTCCGTTTGTAGCGGCGTTCCTGACAATGGTAAAAGAGTGGCTTTGCCAGTTTTCATCCGAAGAGCAAACCGTCACCACAAAAGGAATTACTCATTTTTTTTTCTTTAGGCCAAGAATGGCAAACCGTTTTGCACTCCATCCAGAAAATCAATTCCAATATCCAAGACGTCTGGACGGCACTGGGTTATCGCCACGAGCCCGTGATTGGACGCCCAGCAACTGGTATTTACAATTTCCTTCCTATTTTCTTATGTTCCATTTTTGAGAGCACGATAAACTTATCTAAATGACTCCTTACAGCTCCTTTCAGACTAGCTTATCGAAACTCGTCACCCACCGTTTTCCTCCCGAGTGACAGCGCAGTGAATCATTCCTCAATCAACCACGGACCCGCCAAAGGAGCCTCCGATTCAAGAAGCTTAGCTGAACGGACACAGGCAATTAAGCAGTGGTTGCAACAAAGCCGGAGCCAGTTGAATCCCAACAATAATTCTGTGTCATATAAAGGCCAAGATTTGAATGCATGATGGATAGGTGTCCTAGTTCCCTTTGCATTATCAGCTGGTGCCAGACAATGGTGTAAGAAAAGATAAAGGAAAACAAAAGGTAGTTAAGTCATGGTGGAAACCTGCTAGCTCCATCGGAAAACCAAAATTGAATTAAGCTAAGTTGATTCTCCCTCAAAGAAGCGTGAATTCGATAAAAGGTGTGCACAGTAACTTATCATTAAAAAACAACAACCCAATCAAACGGTTCCCGTCTAACTGTACTGCCCTGGGCAACAACGAATGTTCCGTTGCCAGCGCCTTGCTCTGGGTTACGGGCATATTCGCGAAATGGATAGCTGGATCGCGTGGGACGCCGCTCACGCCAGTGCCGTGTTGTTAGCGAACCGTCCGATTTAAGGCTACACTGCACCTAGCCGTGGTATAGGGGATATACATGCTAAACGGCGTCAGTGATTTCGCCAAAACAACTCAATATTTTGTTAAACAATCTCAATAGTAAAGTTTTGGATCGTAATATGTAGTGCACGTCGTCGAGGTTTTCTTTAAAGTGTTTTTCATAAACTTATAAGAAGCGCGTCAATTTCAACTTTTTCTGCAGAAAAGCAATTTCCAACATTCGATCCCAAGGTTCAGTAAAGCCACCTGAAAGTATTCTTTGAACGAAAACGGAATCCAAATCCGACATGTAGTTTTGGAGTTGTCATTAGGGAAATTTCAGACGACTATTTAAGTGATACATCCGGAACTAACAGACGGATTTGAATTCCGTTTTGGCTTATAAGTTAGGTAAACTGTGCTCTCGTGTAGCTTGAGGTCCTACATTTAAAAATGCTATACCACGGGTAGGTGCACCGTAGCGTTAAACCATACGGCACTGGGAAACAATGAAAGTTCCCATTACGAGGTCTTTACTGTGGGTTTTGCAATATCAGCGAAAAGATGGCGTGGCCCTTCACTTTTACGTGGGTGTCATGGGGTCAGCAAACTCACGGCAGTGGGCAACAATGAAAGTTTGCATAGCAAAAAGCCTTGCTGTGTATCACAGAACATTCGCAAAAGCAACGGGATCTGCGTATAGTTTAGCGTTTTTATTTACGAGTATACAAATAGCACAAATATTAATTTGTATGAAAGAAACCGTATTCCGTCCAATCAATTGTGGTATTTCTCTCATTTTGCGTATGGATGAATTGTTTTCATGTCTGGAAGAAAAAGAACTCCCAGTTTTGTATAAACCTTTTGGTGACGAGATGAATACAAATGTTGGAACGTTGGCGAACTTTGTCAGCTTCTTATAGATTTGGTGCATTTAGCGAGACGGGGAGGGGAGGTTTTATGACAGGACAAACAAGTTCTGGCTCGTTTATGAGGCGACGCACCGCCTGACTTTGGCTTATGTTTACGTCGAAAGAGAGTGGGGAGACGGCACAGAGTGGGAGACGGGGCCAGCGGATCTGTGCGGAATAGCCGCGCTGCCCGCGAGAACCCATTGTGCAAGTGAGTCATGGAATAGCAAGGCAACCGTGTCGCCTTTCACTGCCAGCGAGGATATCCCCCCTCCGCTGTACTACCTGTGCCGTGGTAAGTGATACAAGGGCACCTGAATGTTTCAATGAACACGCTTGGCCTCTTTTTTTTCTTTATTTCCCTCGATTGATTAGTCGGCTTACGAGAAATAACCCACTCTTTTAGAACGAGGGTGACGCAGTCGGTCTGAAGCTGCCAAGGTAGAACAAAGTTTTCTCAATTGCATGCAAAGGGAAATTAGGGCGGAAAAGGACAAAGAACTTCCTTCATTCTCCCTGTGGGGTAATTCACCAGGCCTAGAATTCATGAATTAACTCTTTGGGGCGTAAAATATATCAGAAAGATCTTGAAAGTTGTTTGAAAAGAAGGATCCTGGAAGTTCGTCTAATTGGATCTTCAATAAGTCTGCGAACGGAGAAGCGCCGAGGTTTTAGAAAACACAGATTGCCATTTCGCTTTTCGCCTACGTATTTTTGCAACATTTTATCATGACCTTTATCAGTATTTCAATGCTTGGAAGATGTTAAGGGGAAGTGCAAACACTGCACAGATTAAAGCCAGATTTTTATCATGCTTAACGTCAGAGAAAGGGTGATGACCTCACTATCTGAAGATTTGCGGGGTTTATAACATGTTGCGAAACCTTGACGTGAAAAGGAGGAAGGACCGCAAGCTAGACAATAACAGCCTTCTCACCTTATGGGGCTAAACTGAATTATGGCTATGGAGCAATGTAAGGTTATGGTAAATACTCGTCAGCTAGCGGAATTAGAACTACAGTACGTGGATACGCGGATGTCCTGCTTTTCGGGGAAAGCTTTTGCTAAGTTAAGCACCTGTGTGGTTTGGATTCTTCCTATTATATTTTTCGAAGGGTTTTCACCACTATATGACTACTTTTTTGCTATGGCTATCTTGCTTTTTTTCTATAATTAATTATAATTATGTTATCTATGTTTTCTTTTTCCTAGAGTTACTTTAGTACTGTAATTATAAACTCTTATATTAGTTTATTCAATTTTTTCCTATATAATTTATTTAATTTCTTAAATATAATCCATATATTTTTTGATAGAATTTATATATTTTAACAAATATATATTTTTATGTGTATTTCTATATGATTTGTATTAGTACTGTAAATATAGACTTGGGAGCGTTCTCCAAGTGACAATGTAGCGGCTTATTTTCCGATGGACGTATTATTCCCACGTGTAGTACAGGTAAATTGGAGCTTTTGCGTTTACACAGCTGGTCATCTCACAGATTCAGGCAAGCGTAGGCTACAGTTTTAATATGCAGAGTTATACGAATGCTGAGGGCAGAGTAAAAGTTTTCGCGTTTGCGTCTCAGATTCTGCGTCTTTCAAGCTGCAAAGTAGTAATTACTTCATTTGAATTTGGGAGATTGCGTAAAACGACGAAAAGGATTGACTTTCCTCGATTTGTACCGATTTTTTTTTAAAAAAAATCATAATGATTTGCCTTTGGTGAATTGCTTTTCAGCCTGACTCAAACTAAGTTCGAATTATTTGCTGTTCATTTTACGTGACTCGAAAACTGACAGATGCCATTGACTGGAGCATACATGGGCGGATCAGATCCAAAATCGATCCGGATCAGATCCGGATCACAAAAATGGATCTTTTGATCCGTTACGGATCGCACCCGAAGTTCATACGGTTCGCGGATCTGATCCGGATCGCGATTTTCAGATCGCGATCCGAGATCCGTGATTTACAGGGATCCGTGATCCATTTCCAAAGATCCGCGATCCGTTTTTGGGGAACCGCGATCCGCGATCCGAGATCCGTTGACAAAGATCCGTGACCGTCTTCAAAGATCCGAGATCCGTTATGAAGAACCGAAAAGATCCGAGATCCGTTTCGAAGAACCGAAAAGATCCGAGATCCGTTTCGAAGAGCCGAAAAGATCCGGATCCTTTCATCAAGAACCGTCGTGTAGAGGAGGGATGGGACAGTGTGGACACTTTTCTGTAGTTTATTTTTCACCTCACGTGGAGACAAAATTAAGCTTAAAACGATACTCGTTAGATGGCCTGGTGTCCTGGCTATCAAATGAGGTATTGTACGCTTGAAAAACACAAACAGTAACACCAAACACCCATGAAAATTGGAGGCTCCTCCGACTGTCCAAAACAAGATACCGCGGATACAATTTGGACTTGGGTGTAGTGCGATTTGTCCGTGTGTTTTGCCATAAGAAAACTAATCGGTAGCCTTTTTTAAAAATACATAATAGACTTGAAATATCTAAACGAAAACTTAACAGTTATACTCCCTTTCGACATAGGAATCATCCTAGCTCAAGTTAGTACAAGGAAACTCACGATTTTGTAAAAATGATTATTCACAACAAGAAAAGGCAATGCAAATGGCTGAGTCCAAATCGTACTAAATCATCCCTTTGGAGTTTAAAATCTCGTGCAAATAAAGGACAGCGATTTTAGAACAAACCTTTGGAGGAGTTATTCTCCAACTTGTCAGCTACATAAAAGTAATTTTTATTTTCCTTCTAGATACACATTATGAGTGCTACAACGAAATAATCAGGACCCGTTTCTTACAAAAAGTGCCACAAATTCAGTTTTTATTTATTTTCTCAAAAACGGTTCAATATTTTTCGACGAAAATTTCCTCATGAAAACTTCGTCGTATTCACTAAGTGTACAATTTTTTTCAGATCCAAACCTGTCGTAGTTCATTAGTAATGATTTTTGTACGGTTCGTCCCACGTGTAAACTGTCCCATCCCTCCTCTACAGTTGCTTCTTGAGCTTGTCGAGTCAACCACAAGGCAAGTCGAGACACGTCTCTTTAGCTTTGACCCCTTCAAAAGGGTTTAGGGAAGGGAGGGTTCCTCAGGCAGTGTAGCTTTTGAGCATGAAAGAGAGGGAAAAAATAAGCCGAACCTAGATATCGAGACCAGTGATGGGCGGTTCCGGATCAAAAACCGCTTTGGATCACGCTTGGATCAAAAAATGGATCTTTTGATCCATTAACCGTGATCCGAATATCCCGAAAACGGATCGCGATCCGTGGACCGTGATCCGAATAGCTTACACACGGATCATGATCCGTTAACCGTGATCCGGATATCAAAACACGGATCATGATCCGTGAATTGTGATCCGGATATCAAAATACGGATCAAAATCCGTGAACCGTGATCCGAATATTAAAATACGGATCATGATCCGTTAATTGTGATCCGACTATGAAAACACGTATCATGATCCGTGAACTGGGAACCGAATGCAATGAGCATGGATCACGATCCGTGAGCCGCTGATCCGTTGAACCGTTGATCCGTTGAACCGTTGATCCATGATCCATTGATAGGTTCCTGCTTGTGCCCTAGTCTGAGGATAGGGTAGGTGAGGTTGACAGCAGTTGACGAGTAGCGGACGTGGCCGGATAAGAGGGAGACGTGACCGGATAAGAGGGAAACGTGACCGGATAAGACGGATATGTGGAAGACGCGGTCATGTCTCCCTCTTATCCGGCCACGTCTTCCTCTTAACCGGCAACATCTCCCCCTTATCCGGTCATGTATCCCCCTTATTCGGCCACGTCTTCCTCTTAACGTCTTCCTCTTAACGTCTTCCTCTTAACGTCTTCGTCTTCCTTGATGTTGCCGGTTAAGAGGAAGACGTGGCCGGATAAGAGGGATACGTGACCGGATAAGAGGGATACGTGACCGGATAAAAGGGAGACGTGACCGGATAAGAGGGAGACGTGACCGGATAAGAGGGAGATGTGGAAGATGCGGTCATGTCTCCCTCTTATCCGGTCACGTATCCCTCTTATCCGGCCACGTCTTCCTCTTAACCGGCAACATCGAGGAAGACGAAGACGTTAAGAGGAAGACGTTAAGAGGAAGACGTGGCCGAATAAGAGGGATACATGACCGGATAAGGGGGAGATGTTGCCGGTTAAGAGGAAGACGTGGCCGGATAAGAGGGAGACATGACCGCGTCTTCCACATCTCCCTCTTATCCGGTCACGTCTCCCTCTTATCCGGTCACGTTTCCCTCTTAACCGGCAACATCTCCCTCTTATCCGGTCACGTATCCCTCTTATCCGGCCACGTCTTCCTCTTAACCGGC
>JAHZNP010000573.1:0-49148 GCA_020615345.1 Triops cancriformis
TCTGAATTTTCCATAAAGGACTAATCTCCTGACACCGAACCTGTCGTGGGAATTACGCTACGTCATAGCTACTTCTTATGGAGAAGGCGGTGCTCCGCAAAAAGGACTGGGGTCTGTCTGACCATGCTCTCTGCGGAAAAGTGAGCGGTTTCCGCTCACCGCGACGCAGAAACGCGGCTGTCTAAATGCACCTTAACTAACAGTGTTAACCCCAATTTCGATGCTTCATTTACAATGTAAATACGCCTACAGTTAAGTCTCGCTTTAATGAACCTCCTGGGATACCAAAAATAACGCATCCTGCATATCCGAAATTCGTAATTTAAGTAAGTTCTTTACAACACATCATACTAAACACATTTACATGACTTTTCAACTTCTCTACAATAGCTAACAATTCGTTATGACACGGTTCGTTCTAGCGTAATTTTACTGCACCATTTTTCTTTCCTACAATTATCTTAAATGACTTTAAAATATTTGCATTTAGTGCATCGAACGAGCTAGCTTCGCAATGGTTAATAATAATTATGCTTCACAATAATCCTAATTTTATTAAATCGCTTTTCCTGGAGAGGTATCTCACTGAGAGAAAAAAATCATCGTGCTAACTGATTTTCCTGAAGAATCTTGCTGTAAGACTCTTACAGATATATTTACAAATATTGGGGTTTTAAACTATTACTTAAATACTTAGTATTACAATTAAAACAATGCTTTTATCAGAAGATGCAGAAACGTCTAATTCAAACGAGTTTCATACGTCAAACTGCCTAAGTACTTGCCTACTTGGTTCAGTCTGCTTCAGACAGTAGAATAATACCCACCGAATTTTTCGTTACTTATATTACCGTTTAATATTATTATTTAAATACTTCATGTTCACTTTAATTTAATTAAAGCATTTAGTGCACATTTGGTTAGAACTTTAAATATTTTAAGAGTTTTGAATACTTTTTTCCTTCAAATACGCTACTTTTTTAGTACGGAACCGTAAAATATGAAATGTAGCGAGCAATTCGCAACATTTCCGACAAATGATTCGGAGACTGTTACCTTCTTCGCGGGTAGGGAGTTGTTCTGTCGTTTCTTTCCTTTCCGGTATACTCAACGGAGAGAAGGCATGCTTGTTAACACCTTCGTAACTACTGAGTACTCCCAGTGCAAACAACACTTGGTGATCTTCCGGGAGAGGAGGGTTATGAAAACCCTGGTAGGTATTTCCATCTCCGATAAGAAATTCGCTGGGTAAGTTCTATGAAAAAAAAGTGAGTACTGGGCTTTCTACTTTAAAGAAATCGTTAAGACTCTGCAGAAACTCACATCAGCTTGAAATTCAGCGGCAACATAGTACGGCAAGTTTTCTGCTTTAGATTCGCTCCAACTTTTCAGATCGCCACTATCCACACCGGTTAGACTAGCTACTCCTTCGTTCACGACGATCACTTGATAGCCAGTTATTGGTCCGTTGACAGCTGTCACCGGTTGAAGTTCGACGGCAACCTGACCTGGCCCTGTGCGAACCATCCGGGGAGCTTTTGGCACTTCCGGCACTGTACAGACGGAAAAAAAATATGTGCAAATGTTTCGAAGTGCAGGCGGTAAAATTAAATCAATAGATATAGTCAACGTTTGTAAATCAGTAAGTAAATTGCAAGTGTACAATTTAAATATGAATAACAAACGTCATAATTAGAACTAAATTAATTTCGGTATACTGTATATGCCGAAATAAGAATACACAAATAACAAGGTTTAGAAAGAAATAATTACAAGCACTGAAGTCATTACTAGATTTTAAAGAAATATTAAACAGCACAACCGAAAATAGAGAACATAATTAGTGAGAAAGGAATGAAAAAAATTGTGATAGTAAATAAGTAAAAAAATATTTAAATACAGTTAAAGCATATAAGGAGAGAGAAAAGTATTGCTACATAATAGTAGAAAAAATAGAAGTTACAACAATGTGTAAGATGGTTAATCGCACGAAGAAAATTTTTGGAACAGGAAAAAAAACATCCAAATATTTTCTGCATCATTTAATGTTATGTCTACTAAATAAGAATGTTGTTCTACCTCCTATTTCGGTGCTGTACGAGCCAATCACAGGTGGCCCATAGCCTTCGATGGTTTTGACTCGTAGGCTCACATTGTAGTGAGTTCCTGGTACCAATCCTAGCAAATCCGCTCTGGTCGTAATGTTGGAAAACGTCCACTCCATTGGCAGTCCTTGAGTAACGCTTCCTGGCCACTGGTTTCCAGTAGGCGCTGCTAGAATCTGGTATTCTGTTATAACACCATTGCTCGCTAGGGGAGGCGACCAAGAAATTCGCAAATCTTTGTCTGATCGACCGGTCAATGCGAGCGACTCTGGCGGGCCTGGCACTATAAGACGAAAATAAGATCGTCATCAATGTCAATCGGTCTTTTCACAAGTTTTTTTTTATTTTCTTACAGACAAACAGACGTGGAAGAAAATGTTTTAAAACTTACTTAAAATACCCGTTTCATAGACGCTGTTGGCGTCAGGCGAACCACAAAACAATTTCGTGTCATCCGAACACGTAACATTGCACTGTCCAGATCCAAGCGAGCCATAAAAGCTGCCACAATTACAAAATTGGCCGTTTTGCACGCCAGCATATCTAATAAATACGAAAAGCATTATATAATATGATATGTTAGCATAATTAGGTATAACTTTTAGCGAAATACTATACACTGTTGGTTGTACTCTAGTACCTAAAATATAAGCTTTTGCAAACTTGAGTGCACGCTTTAACGGGTACAAGTTTGGACTGAAATAAAGTTTCGTTTTGATTGGCAGAATATGGCAGATCTTTCGATAACTGGACTGGGGTCGTTGCGTTGATTTGTTTGAAGCATCCAACAAAATCTCCTTCCAAACCTATGGGGGGCGTTGAAAAGGAAAAACTATTTAAACCGTTATTTACACAAAAGCCAATTTGAACTTACCTACGACGGCTGAAATACACAAGATACATAAAAAGACAACACTTGTGCGTTGCTTCATTGTAAAGTGATTAAGTAGTTAGTGTAAACAGCAAAAAAAGATAAATTTGTAAAATTTACGGCCACTCCCACACCGCATTTACCCGCCAGCCGTCTCCATTTTAGCTATTACGAACTAAATCACATTACAAGACGACAGGTCTAACTGTCGAGTAGGGTGGGCAAGTTGAGGCCGGTGTAGGACGTAAAGGCGTAACTTTACGTCAAGAGATGGCTGTAGTGAGGTAGGAACAGTCACTTCGTTTAAATGCGGAGGGAAAATGGTTCACAAAGATTTTCAGAAATAAAGGGAACTCGTACTATGTATTGTACAACTTTATAGCGTATTTCCGTACTCGATGCTTCGCTGAGCTTGGCAAAGATACTGCCGATAAACTAGTTTTGATTGAAATTAGACTTATTCTTGGATAAATGTATCTTCATAAAATAAAGATCTTTTTCTAAAGGCAAGAACTGCTTCGAGGTTCTAACACTTTTTATTTATACTACAAATTAGCGAGAAGTAGGTTTTACTAGACAGAAGGATTTGCACACTTGGAAGGATTCGTCTGTATTTTTTACAAGTTTGAAGGCTTCATATAATAATAATAATATGCCAAACGATGAAACAGCCCGAAATAACTTTTGTAATAAAAAATAAGTTTCTTTTCTGCAGAAAGTTTTTTCTGCATTTAAATGATGCTATTAAACTTAATGTATGCTACTAAGCTTTCTCACATATGTTTGATAGTCTTTGGTAAGTTCGTTATGTCAAATATTCATTTTTAACAGTGGTTAACGCTATGGTGCTTTAACGGATGGTTTTCGGATAGAAGGTATGCTTTTAAATAATTAGTACAAATAAATTCTTTGCACTAAACAATCTCCGTTTAGAAAATAAGCGAACAATGTAATTGTCACAACGAACTTCCAGTTACTTAGTATGAAATAAGATTGATTAGGTGCGAGAAAAAAAGCGTTTCAGAAGGCGATGATTGAAATTACTGTACATTGCGTTTAATAGGTACAGCCTTTGCAACTTGTGTGACATTTCTATGCAGGAAAGCGTTTCTATAAGTCATTATTCTTAAAAGGCTCAAAATGATTGATGGTTAATCAGGCCGTCAGTCCATCGTCGAATTTCTTGACATTACGCATACGCATATTTTGGATGCCGTAAGGAAGAGTTCGTCTTCAGAAATTACAATTATATCAAATTACGGCTCGAAATAATGCAATTTAATCCGCTTGAGAGAGTATAGGACACTATATGAACTAACTGATTTTTTTCTCTTTTCTTAAGAGACAGAGTAGATGTAGCGTTCTAATAAGGCCTTTAGGGACATATCGACTGAAAGAAGAACTTATTTTTGACATGAAGAAGTAACTATTTCTTCTCTTGCCAAAAACACCGAGTGAAGCGAGAGTGATAGAAAAAAGACAGCATAGTGACAAAAAAGACAACAAAGACAGCATAGAGACGAAAAAAGGAGACTAATTTTTTTCGGAAAGTAGATGTATTAACACATACTTCATCAACACATCATAACGTACTGGTCTTCACCACAGTATTAAGGATACCTAAAGTGCTGCAGTATTATGACTAACCAACGATGCTCTTAATTAATAACCCACATGAAATAATATTCCAACCATGTTTTTTTCTTGTAGAATGCTTCTGAAGCAGTTTTTCAGTACTAAACCCACTTAAATACACAACTACCAAGAAAAACTGCGTAGCATTAATGTTCTCAAACTACTCTACGTTTTCTTTAAAAAATCGCTGCCACATCATAGAATATAATAATCCGTACAGGGGGTGTAAAAAGGGCAAAATCCGAACCCCAGCAATGAAAATTTTGACCTCAAAATCGATTGCAAATATGAAGAAAAATTTATTTTCTTCGGGGAGAATATCTTCTACATTTCACGTGCAGAAAATCAATCTAAAATCCATCTTCTGAATTATTGTGGGAGATAACTCAAGCGGACAACGAATTCTCTGTAGTTTTATAACCCTTTTTACAGAACTTCCAGTTGTTTTGGCATAAGAGCCCAAGTTCAAGTTACCGAACAAAAACAACAAAGCTCTTTATTTCCATGTTGGTATTTGTCAGTAGAAACGCCTACTTGGCTTGAAACAAATGGCACTAAATAAATTCTATACACACGGTTCCTTTACAAAATAGAAAGCCAAGGGTTTCGCTTATACCTCTAAAGAAAATGGATACGGTATCCACGATTCATTTGTATACATTAAGTAAATAACAGGACAAAGTGTAGAAAGCATTCGTAAAGTAAGGTCGTAACGAAAGCATACTTAAGTTGGACTTTATTTTGCCGTACATTTTATCTCATACACAAAAGATCTCTTCGCCAAACAATGAAACAACTAACGCTTGTTCGCAGCAACAAACTCCAGCTGTGTGACACACCCTCAACATTGTTAAGACACCACCATCCTCGTAAGCTATACACGGTATAGCACTGTGGTATACTTTAGGACGGGTCTTCCTCTTCGTCACAGTCTCTTCCGCGGAAAGGGAGCCTTTCATCCTTATAGAAACAATGTTCCCAACAAAGAAAACGGGCTTTCCTTTCGTAACTTTTTCACCACTCTCGAATTCCATTTCCGCCGAGTGAGTTTTTGTATACATCTGCCTTGGACCGTTTCGCGTTCGATTGTAGTGCACACTTTTTTTTACCAACGTAAATGTCAGAGTATCAACGCTTTTAATACTGGAGTGAAGGGGGAACAAGCTCCCCACTTGTCTTTATGATCAAACAACGAAGTCTATCAAACTCACAAAAGTTTACGGGAACTGCACGGTTTTGAGATAAAAACTGTAATAATGTTACATGTGTGTTTACGTATGGGCAGTATTCCCCAACTGTGGCAGTGATACTCTCCTCTTACTTTGTCTAAAAGCGATCGCGCGAAAAGAGAGAAAAAATAAGTAAAAGATAAATGTTATGAAAAAAATACCTCTCGGGAAAACTGGCAATATCCTCCGTTCCAGATAAGGAGGCAATCGAGTCAAAAGGTTCATCACTCAAAGCCGTAAAGGGCGGCCACGCGCTATCCATTGCATAGAAAAGGAAACGTAACATGAAATTACAATTCATGGTCTATTTTAAGTCCGGTATTAACGAATAATTTATGATAAGAAGTCGTACTCGTCGATGGGCAGGGATATGTGACTGTCCTGCTTTCGGGACGAGTCTAATAAGCTGAAAGACGAGTTACTGGTCAGCTGTGCGTTGCTAGCTGTTTTGATAAACGAAGCCCGCCGAAAATGTGTGGGAATGATGGGGGGCAGCGAAAATCGCTTGTGATCAGCAATCGCTTTGGAAATGGTTGGTATCGACTGCGACCGCTGGCGGTGGACAGGCGATTTATCACTCGGAGATTTGGGCGTCGAACTGCTCGATTCAGCTTCGTTCATTTGCTGGGCAGTGGCAGACGCTTCATTGTGGCGTATTTTGCGAGCAATGGCCCAGAAACACAAGCCGGCCACGAGCATGAGAAGCCCCACGACAAGAATCACGGGCCCGGCCACGTGTGTGTTCCCGCCAAACCATAGGCAATTCAAGTACTGATCCAGCGAGTCACCCGAAGTGAGTGGGCGGTAGGAAATGAAGGTCAGCACGATTCCCGCCAAAAGAAAACAGAACGCAAACACAAAAAGTAGCAAATAGCAGTGAGCGGTGATCACGGTAGTGCCGCCTATACTTAGCCCATCCTCTATTTTCTCGATCTTGAACCTAGAAGAATGAATAGAAAATTAAATAAATAAAAGGTAAAAAATAAAACAAAAAATGGAACATAACTACAAAAACTCCAGTAACAGATATTATTTTTTTACAGTAGTGTACGTCTATATGTAAATCCAATATAACGACCACAATTAATGTAAAATCGAATGTGCTAAATATAGTGAGCGGCAATAGTCGCGAGCCTACGCCGGACACTCATAAAAAATACACAGCATATGTTCAAATAAAAAATCTAATAAAACGAAAAATCCAGGAAAAATAAGAATCCAATTAAAAAATGGAATAAAATAAAAACTAACTTTTTAGTACTCAGTATGCTTATTTCGCACATACACTATTTAACACGGAATTTGTTAAGAATTAGGGAAGCGCTTTTGCGAGGCGTTCTTAATTTCAAACCTGATAATTTTTCTTGGCAAATCTAAGATTTATCTTATTTAAGTAAGAAAATTTGGATGAATCTGACTATTTTATCTCTTCTACTTCAGCAACGTGACAGAACTTAGGATTTATAATCAGTGCCAGCTGCAATTAAGTGTTTCTTCACAGTCGATCCAAGACAGTAAATAATTTCATCAGCTCATTAAAAAGTGACGACTATTGCAGAATAGATGGGATTTCATATGGAGAGATCTCAATGTCTAAATTCGAGGTTTTATTGCACTCCACTGTATGTGTCGAAATAATCCTGCGCGTGGCAGAAGATTTATTTTACCAGAGAAATACTTTCTATCAATGGCAAGCTACCTGTAACCCAGCAACGAAGGAATTACAACGTAGATCTTAAATTGGTTTTCTGTAGCAGATGTCTAATTTTCGTAACTTTGTAAAGCAAACTTTCCATCAGTTCTACCATGATTTTACCGATTTTATAATTAGTGATGGCAGACAGAAAAACTGCAAGAAAATAATCTGAAAAAAATCTAAAAAGTAACATGTCTGACTCCAAGTTCACAACTTGTCATTATCTTACTCCTTGGAGATCACCCAAACATTGCTTGTGGGATGTCGACGAACGAAGGGAAATTTCCAATTTATGAGGTAAAGTCGCTAACCTTTTTTTTTACTAAAAAGAAGGCGGAGTTCACTACTACCACATTTTCTATAAGTTCGGGGTTCTTGTATGGAAAAAAAGATTTCAGAGCATGATACATAAACACTATAGGCTGATGTTTACAAGAAACCAAAAGTTTTCCCCTTTTTTTCCTGTGTGCGTTCAGCTTACATTTTCCGTTCTCGCCTTTCTTCGTCCACGTTTTTATCTCTGGTCGTATTCCTTTCTTGATCAACTTTATGCGTGATTACTTCCACGCTAGATCTATACTTGTCAAGTGTAGGGGAAAAAATCACTTGGCACAAGAACCAAGTTACTTTAACGTTCTTTACTAAACGTTATTAAGGCCACTGTTAACCCTTTCTAATGGACGATTACATAAAAAATTGCGTTGACTATCTTGTATACACCATTTAGTGTTCAAATACCAAAATATTATTGACAGTAAGTTTTAACCGATAAACGTAAAACCTAACAAATAAATATATTTGAAAAAACGCAAAGATAATATATAATTGCTCAAGAATGTTTCAAAAAATCGTAGCCTACTATCGAAATTTTTGCCTCGTTAGATCCTTTTAGATCATCAGCCAAGGTTTGCTCTAAAAATGATAGAAAAATGTGCAAAATTGTAAAATGGTCAACGCAATTTTCCCGTCTCTTTCATTCGATGTAAAATAAGAGAACGGGTTTAACAAATTTTAACTTAAGATGCCTACATTTAAGTTTCTGGGAAATTAAAATAAGAGATAAATTGTTTTGTTAACTCTGCTAACTCTGGTTTCCAGGAAAATTAAAGCAACAAATTTCGTTTAAACCTACATGTGCATTTTTGCGGTTTCTAGTGATAAAACTCCCTCAAAGAGCATTACATTCTTCTGGGCCTCCACCTTTCGAGAAACGTCGCTAAAAATTTCCAGTTATTTCACAACTTCGTCACAAATTTGTTCCCAATCAGTCACTGCTATTACAACACACGGCACGAGAAGCTAACATGCCACATTAACAAGGAATTCTATGCAATAGTAAGGCACGTAAATAGGGCTTTTTGTTTACCATACCTTGAAATGACCGAGTCTGCCATACTCAGTCTACTCAAGTTCATTTGCGAGTGAAACCCCACTTTGGCTTGTTTTCTCCCCCTCTTGACCTTAGGTCGACACCCACGAACAGGAACTCACTTGCCCCGAAGGCATTGGGGCCCGGAAAAGCTGTAGTAAGGCCAAGGCAAGGCTCCCATCACGTTTCGCCATTCTGTACTGTTCCATTTTCCATGAAGACTGTCTTATAACTTGATTAACGTACACGTGACTAATCCAATCGGGAATCGCACGTTTTCTCCGTCGGGGAAACAACAACACGGTCCAATCCACAAGAATGTGACCCGTGCAAGAAATAAAGCTCCCCAGTAACAATTCCCAGCCAAATACTTAGCGAATTGTTACATCAAGCTTGGCTAAACAGTTCCTTCCCCCTTTCGCCAAGCTTCTCTAAATATACGTCCAAGCTCTTTTTCTAGCAGACTGCAAAACCTGCGAGCGTCGTCAAGCTCTCCTTAGCAGAAATGCCGAGCAGAGACACTCCACAGCCTTTTGGAATGCGCAGTGGGCGCACGACCAGGTTCCTATGCCATAAATTAATTCCATAACAATGCCAAAAGAACCTCTATTTATTTTTTGCTGTTTCTCTCTTCTTTCTCGCTTTGAAAATTGCAAAACGTCGCCAAATGGGTATATTGCATGTGGTCTCCTGAAAAACGGAACATTTTTATGAGGTTTTTGGGATAGGTAGGAACGGATTTATCATCCATTGATTTTCCAGCTGCTTGTCCTTGCTTTCACGGAGGGTTAAGAATAGAAACACCAAAGACACCCTTATGGGATTGTGAGGGTTTCGCTTGCAAGAAGAAAAAAACATCCTTCCTGGTCCATCTCCCCTAAAGACGAGAAAATCGAAGGAATCTACCACGATCATCCCGACGCTATTTTCAGACGTGACTATTGCGTTGCAGTTTTCCGACGACTTAAGTCAATAAGACAGATCTTCTTAAGAGAAAAATAGAGAGGAAAAAAGACTTCGTTCTTTGTAGAACAAATAAACAATCGGAATTCGCTTTTGTGTAGACTTGAAACGTCGCCGACAATCTATTGAAGAGCTATTCATATTTGGTGACGGCTCTCCAACTCCCCTGAGACTCAACGGGGGAAAACGAAATAACTCAGCAGGCAGTGGCTTAATTGTAGAGTCGAGACAAAGAGCTTGGTTTCTAAAAGACCGAACACTTTTTTTTCATCAGCCTTTCTTTCTATTTGTTTTCACAGAAAGTCAAGACTCTTACGGGCCGGCGAGATTGCCCGTAAACATCTTTACGGTCGGGTATGGGCGGTGAAAAAACACGTATCATGCCCAAGCATGCAAAACACGCTAGGACTAAGAGCTTTTCACGGACCTAGGACTCAAACGGAGATAGTGATGAGATGCGAGACGCACACTTGGCGGAAGCTCAGAAAATCGATTTTTCATTCGGGGGGATTGATTTACGGAGACCTTTTTTTGTGTGCAGCCAAAACGGAAATGTCGTACTTTTTATTTTTATTTGATATAGGATTTCAGAGGTCGCTGCAGCAGATGTAATCGGAGAGATCCTCATTATGTTTGCCATAAATTTTTCTGTCAGAGCCAGTCTTGTAAAGGGCAAGGCGATCTGGAGACTATGGAGTCCTGCCTTACACGAAGAATGCGTTCCTGAAGTCGTGCACGTAAGTCGTGGCTAACGGTCTCATTAAAATACTACATGTAGTATATGGTGTTTCTTCATCATTTCTCTATGAAGAAATATCACAATTGGACAACTCAGGACACATCACTATAGAGAATGCACTGTGTGAATATTAAAGCACACCTCCATCGCGGAGTTTGTGTAGTCATAAATGAAAATTAATACATTTTTACCGAACAAGTATATGTATCGAAAGAACGCCGTAGACGATAATACGTCGAACAATCGACATGGTTCGTCTTAAAACTTTTAAACTAAACTAAATATCACAATTTAAGCGGTCTGTACATGAGTGGATGTTATACGCGCTGGAATTGTTTTCCCATAATTCTGTAATTCGTTTGACAAGCTAAATTCAAATTGTGATGTTAGTTACCGTACTGGGTGTGTTAGAACTACAATAATTACATTAATGTGCGTTTTCAACGTTGAGTATATTTTAGGAAAAATTATCTTTTTGAAAAGAACTCCAATTTTGAAAGGTTTTTGGACGAACTAGAGTATTTTTTCCGTTTTTAGGGAATATTTCTGGAACACGTATAAGATGGTTTTGATTTACGCGCCATTATCACAAAACAAATTATCCGTGTAAAGAAAGGGATTACAGTAGTTATAGTAGAAGCCGTCACACCCGCACGCGGTTTAACTGAGCGTGCTTTAAATCAGTGGATCAAGTTTCCGTTTTCACGTTGCAAGAAACAAAAACGCTATACAAAGACAAAAAGTTTCCATGGTGTAATTGGTCTACAAAGCAAAGTAAACTTTCGGTACGAACGTCGTGAAACATAGTTTGGAAGTTTCTGAAACTTACACTTCAGTTAGTAATGGTCACCCGTTTTTTTCCCTCTTTTGACTCCATGTGAGATCCGTTCGTTGCCGCCAAATAAATAAATATTTGACCAATATTTTTATATAACGTACAAACACGTTAATCTAATTTTCGGAACATAGCTGCTATTTTATACGTTTTTTCTTTAGTTTTCCCCGTTTGTCATTACCCAGTGTAGGGTTCATTCCGGTACCTGACGGATAAGAGAGCTTCCAGTATGTTTTAGTCTTCTTCATAAATACACAAGTAGAAAACAGGTCACTGACGTCATTTCGTATTTCTTTGAAGTTCTGCAGCAGGGTGTCGGCTGTTAACTACGATGCATCAGATCCTAAAGGTCATTATGTTTGTTCAACGCACCTATGCATGAAACAGATTGTTCCCGCATATGCTCAGATCATATTCCAGTCACGGGACAAAAGTAGGCGGAACTTACCGAACATTATGATCCTTAGTTAGTTGGCGGAGAGCAAAACCACGATAATTGGTGCTCTGACACTACCCCACGTAAATTGTAGGTAGTTTGACTGGTACGCTTAGGTGCCCACGCTTAGCGACGGCTTAAAACTAGGTTATTGATTTTTCAGAGACACAAAGAGAAATAGGGACAGGTCTCAATTTCCAACTTTGGACTCACTCGTATTGCCAAGTATGCTTTTAGTAACGAATACATACGCAAACGTACACTCTCAAATCACTGCGTGTAACTTCGGACTCCGGCTTTCAAGGGATATTTACTTAGCTAGTTTAAATACATCTCCCCCCCCCCCCTTTGCATACTACACTGTACAAAAAAGTGGCACTAAAGCAAACCCTCGACTTTTTCCCCTCCCAATTTGACAAAAATTGCACACGACTTAACATGGAATAAAAGTTTGCGTGATTAACAACAAAAAAGAAGATTTCTCCACGTGTAAATAAGAATTAAATAAAAACCTATAAGAAACCAACTAGGATCTATCTTTGCAGTAAAAAGGAATAGAGTTCCATGGGCTGTAAAGCTATGACGAAATCCTTCTCGATGGCTAATCCCGTGTGTAGTCCTGTTAATGAGATCTGCTGCACCTTGTTCCCAAAATAATCCGGGAAAAGATCCTTTACGCTGAACTGAAAGAATCAATGAGAAGAAAAGGCCATTATTTCGCTCACGTCGGTAATAAAGGCTTCTCACTTTGCCCCCTTGAGAGCTGCCATGAACGCCAGGACTGTCGTAACAGCAATCCGCGCCTACCCGGTGCAGCATCAGCATGACGTCATCGGCAGGTGTGCTCTGTCCCGGGGCAGGTGCCAATTTCGTACGGAGATTGACTAGATGCAAATCTGCTCCCAAATCAGTGCCCGTCGGTTGCAGCATACTAAGTAGTTTTGAAGTATCCACGCCTTTGTCGGGTAATAGGTGAGTAAGGGGGTACAAAAGCGTATGGCTCGACCGGTGAGCTGCCAACGACGGGTAACCATCCACCCGCCCTCTTTTACCCTAACCAAACAAGTAAGATTTTTTGTTTTGTTTTCGGTAATTTCACCTAAATATCTCAATATTAACTTAACTAAAACTACTTTATTTAATTTAAATCCACTATTGTAATATTCATATATTAATCCCTTTTCGTTACGTATTTTGTTGGTGAATTTTTAACAGCACGTTTATTTATCAGTAAATAATGCAACCATCAAGAGGCACAGGCACTCGATGGGCTCGAAATAATATATTTATAAATAGATTGATATATTAGTAAGTATATTAATCAATATGTCTATAGTTATCCAGTAGCAGTGTGTGTGTCTTTACATATCTTTGATATACAGAATTTTCTGATTTTTTTGGGGGGGTGGGATATTGACGTATTTATTCTTATAAATGATTTTGCTTACGTCACAGTTAGGTGTCCGTCTTTCAACCAACAAACGGAATATATTTGGAGTATGGGGTACGTTATCCAGCATTCCTTGACCGGCACCTCGATTATCATCGGTGGTTACCCGGCGTTCCAACATGACCTGGCAAGACACAAAAGAAACGGTAATTCGTAGACACAAAGAGCTATTGTTACTTTGTCGTTATTATCTGTATTATACCTAAAGACACTCTGTATTGTTATCCTTATTACAAGAGGATATCGATTGAAGATATCTTCTTGCCTTATTACGGTATAAATAATCTTCTTGCCCTCTTGCGAATAAATATAACGAAAAAATTATAATAAAAAGCGGAAGACAAGAACAATATCAATGATTATGTTATACGGCGTCGTGCAAGTGTTCCTTAATATGAACTAATAAATTAGACTAATAATTAACTCCAATATTCGCATAAGGGCAAAGAAACGTGGTTAATCTGCAGTCCCGAACACCACGATTTGTCAAGATATTTCATTCAATCCTACGGAGCTTCCCCAGTGTCAGGTTCACGTAAAGTGAAGAAAAACGAAGAAAGGCAAGTCTTTTATGTTCGCAGGTCGACTTACTTCAAGCTGGCCATCGGCAAGACTGGCTACTCCGAGTGGTTGGCCCGTGACAAGAGTAACTCGTGCCGAACTGTCTTCAATGTACGCCATGGAGGACATAGGATAATAATGGGCTTGTAAGGGCAGTTTTTCGAAGCGTTCGCGTCGCATCATGTGCATGCCATTCAAGTCTGTATAATAAGCACGTTCCGTTTTCAATTGCGTTACGAAACGCATGGAAATCTCTACATTGCGATCCCGCGTCACGTCTATGCTATTCAGAATTTCCAGACCCGCTCCATCAACTCCTGCATTGGATAATAAAATGCAAATAAATAAGTAAAACACACAAAAATACAAATAAATAAACAAAGACAAAGAAACAAAGAAAAAGGGAATAAAGAAAAAAAAAGAAGTAAAAAAGAAAAGAAGGAACGAAAAAAAATGAAATTTTTTTCAACAAATAAAACGCAGTAGAAATGAAAACAACTTAAAAAAACTAAAAAAAATTAATAAAGTATGAAGGATTAAATTACCTGGAGAATTTTTTAGGACAACTTTATGTACTACGTACGGAAAATGGACCTCGACTTCGGATTTCAGCGTACCCTGGACGACTCGTACCAATGCTTCATTTGACTCTAAGGGATAACCATCGCCCAAGGGTAAAAATATATAGATTCCACTTTTTTTGGTGGCATAGCGAATAAATTCCACTCGAACGTCAGTTTTCTGGTGACTATCCAATAGCGTGACAGACTCTAGCATGCCACTGCGGTCGAACCCAGCTCGGAGGTAGAAATTGGACAACGTAAAGGGTTCAATCTCGGTGGCAATCACGGAATCAGTAAACGGCTTAGGTATATGACGCGCAGCATTGGCACTGCGGATCTTGATACTAGCTATCGATAAGTATCTAGGAAAATATAACAGTCAGAAAAACCGTTACCAAAGATTGAATTATGTTGTTTTTATTACGTATTTTTCGCCAATTCTCCCGTGAAGGGCTCGAGGGTTAAGCTGGTAAAGCTTAAAGCGGGAACATCAACAACGAAAGAAAGGTCGAACTCCTCTTCGGAAATTTCAGCATCTCCCACAAATACTGGGCTCACTTGGACTTTAGTCTGAGTACCGCTCACATCCGTGACCTAAAAATGTTTTAATAGTTATTCTACAGTAATGTTGCACTACAGTCGAGGAATACGTTCCTACACGCTCGCAAGCCTGAGTAACTAGTGTTTATTAATTACATTATTATTTTTAAATGCAAGTTCACATACTTTTTTTTCTGATTCGTACCTGAACATTCCACGTGTTGGAGCGCAAAGTGACCAATTCTTGACGCCGGTGTGGGAGCGAGTTGAAAAAGAATACTTGCATTTTCTCCGTTTCACCATTTCCCAACTTTAAAACCGTTTTCTGCGGTAGAGAATTGTACTTCTCCCTAGCATCATCGAGGTTAAAATAAACAGCTTTCGAGTCGGCCTTGTAAGTAGCCTAAAAGTACATAAAAACGCTACGTTACAAACGAAAACAATAATGTGCCAAATGTTACTTTCTCCGGAGTAAGAAGGTAATGAGAACATTGCTGGATAATATGTTGACAACTCTGGACAGCATTCAACATTCTTAGCAAAATGACAATTTAAAGCATAATAAAAAGAAAATGTTAAGAATAATAAACTTTGTCATTAATAATCTTCATTGCGACTCACTTAATCGCGTAATCGACTACTACGTGATCTTTAGAAGTGCCCGTGATGCCATCGTGATGCTGAAAGATAGCCAGCTGTCTTCTAGCGAAAACTAGTTCCTTCATTAAATCCTGGGCCATAACCGGGAATGAAACGCCAATGGATTCCATATGGGTCCACATTAACGAGAAAGTGACCTCCGCCGTCCTGCCCAACACACCTTATAATTAGTACTAAAACGTACTCAATTCAAGTTTAATTACCGTAAGTAGTGCTCCAGCACGCGGATCATGAGTTTATAAAAGGGTCTGGAAGTAAAATAGCCGCTCCAATAATCTTGATTGATATCCGAGTAAGTAAAAAAGTCGCCCGACAAAGACGGGATGGAAACTGGCATGTTTTTTCGCAAAGCTTGGAAGTAATCTTGCAATGTTCCAAACTGAGCCTAGTTAACAAAACATTTTAACATCTTTCTCCAAATCTTCGGTAAGAAAAATTAATTACTTTGACGTGCCAGTCTTGCCTTGAATTCATATAATCAAACAAACGCTTGTAGTTACTGAACTGGTTTTCGTACTCTTGTTCAGAAGTGTAACGAAAATCATCGCCGAGTTGGACCATTACAACGTTGCTTTGGAACAGAGTCGACTTCTTTTTATACTGGTCAAGCAACAACTCAGCTCTAGGAAGAAAAAAAAATCAATAAACAAAAAGGTAATATAAGTTTATGAAAAATAAAACAAAATGTGAAAAATAATTGTGAAACAAATATAAAACAATTTAAAAAAATAAATAAAGAAAATGTGTAAAATCAAAGAAAATTTGAAAAATCAAAGGAAATTTGAAAAGTAAAATAATATCTAATAACATTCATACAAGGGATAAAAAGTGAATATAACTAGAGTAGAATAACTTTTCGGTAGCATATATATAAAAGAGTATTTGTAGGCATTTAGAACTCTCTACTTTACGACTCAACAAAATGAAGCAGGAAAATACTTTTCGGCTACGTTGCTGTCCGTGATGGGCTGAGGTTGAATTCTCCACGGGCACGAGAGTCCTGTGCCTCGCATTCGCTGGAAATCGAACTGGCAACACACTTTTGGATCTGGGCCACAGGTGTGAGGAATATCGTAGCTATAGAATGGCATAAGGTGGCACAACATATCTGTGGAATCGCTTTTATCTACACAAAAGAACACACTTGATCAAAACCTCACATAGTTACACATACATGTGCTTAAAAACACATGCACTGTTTACACTACGTACCCCACACCTGTCTCCAGTGAAACTCGAGGGTCTTTTGGCGCGAAAACGCTTTTTTGATCGCGTAGTGTACTCTCTGTATTACCATATTTTCCAAGCCGCTGCGCTTCAGAATGTACGCCATTGCGGGCGATAACCCAAAGGGGTCAATTGCCCATCCATTGCTATTCATTGTTATTTTTAATTTGAGTTTCTGAACGAAACAGAAATGTATACGTTTACCTGGGCTTTGTACCCAAGTTGTTCACTATCCATTCATGGCCCTCAATTAACTGTTCTGTAATACCGAAATAGTGGGTATTCGCCTCGTCTGTCATAACCCAACCACCTGTAACAATCTCTATTTGCCCCGCGCTGACTAACCTAGTTGGAAAAGATAATAATTTGACAACGTTTCTTCAAAAACACAGTTTATAAGAAGATACTTTTTGAAAAGATTCTTTTGTTGGACGCTGGCTTCTTGCCACCACAAATTTAAGTAAGAAACCTCCGCCCAAATCATTTTTCTTTCCGAGTCTGCCGACAATTTGTTGACCATTCCGTTGAGAATGTACCGCGTCTGGTCCTCGTAGTACTTCTCAAAAGTTTTTATCCAGCCCGGATCGTTATGCGAGTGTGGGACGACGAACACTTGTAAGATATTGTTCTCATTCCATTGTGAAGGGTTATAGGTCACCTCCCATCCTTGCTTCCAGACTCCTCCATCAGGATTATCAAACTTAAGCTGTCTATAGACGTCCAGCATCTTCAAACAACGAATATTTAGGTACTATACAAACGCTAGCAAAGGTTCATTACTTGCACGTCGGTCTGTTTGCTGAAACCTTCGGCAAAGGAGCAATCTTCTTGAGACATTTTGCCATAAGTCGTGTTCCAGAACGAAGGAGACGTCTTTGGTTTGAATTTGGGCACTTTCTTGTCTATTATCCTGGATTTTGATGTTTTGGTATCGGGTTTCTCTAACACCTTTTTGTCATCGTTTGCATCTATGAAGTTATCAATCGATGCCCGAATTTTCTGCATATTGTCTCGTTGCTCCTTTAATTCCCGCTCCAGCTTTACAATATCAATTTGCAAATCATTCCCACCCTGGAACAGAAACATTTTCAAGAAGAATGACAAACAAAATTTACAAAAAAACGGAAGGAAAACTGCTTTAATTATAAAAAAGGAATCGATTACCTACTTTCGTTTTATGCTCCAGTGTTTGCAAATCTTTATCTCCCATTAAGACGAAAACAACGCAAATCGTGACGAGGACACTGGCAGTTAAGAAAACTGTTTTGAATTTCCGCAGTTTCATAATCATCTTGACTATTTTGCGCTTTCTGGCTGCTAGATACTACGATCAACTTCCGCAAGTGAAAATCCGACGAGCTACGCATACGCACACTTCGAAGGCAGTCTTGTATTTAAATCCATTCACACCAAGACCAAATTCATTTCCACAGCCTCAATTTACCAAGATAAACAAAACAATAGATTCTATGGCAGGTGGCAAAGGCACCGTTGCGCTTCTAGCGGAGAAACATGGCATCATTGAACTACGGGCAGGAATTTTCGACTTGCGCGGGTTCTATTTCCACGGTCGGAGGGCTGGCAACGGCTCATCTTGGGATTTCGGCTTAAGAGTAAAGATATATAGAGAAAATATGCCTGTGTTAAGCTGTGTGACAGAAACACAGAACGCTAACTAGGGGTCAATTGAAGTGGTTCCAGCGCATAAAAGGTTTTGGCCAGCCCTTTTCTCTCAGGGGATTAGCCCCGAGTTTTGAGAAGGTCACCAAAGTTTCACAAGGAAAGTGCTGATGTTCCATTCATACATATCTTTACTTTATACCGAAATCCCAAGATGAGCCGTTGCCAGCCCTACCACGGTCTAGATTATAGCCTGCTCCGCTTATGCGCGTTAGATGGGCCAAGTATTGTACGTACTGTACGCAGGAATCGACCTCGACTTTTTGCCCCGCATTATGCTGCATTTTGATTTGAAACGACCATGAGTCTGATGCCACGGTCTCATTTTGAATTAAGTGAATTTCATGGAGTTTCACCCTTCTTAACGTAGAATTTACCCTCGTCTGCATACAAGGCGTGTACCCTTGGCACCAAGTTGGACGGGCGCCCCATGTTTATCCATACTGTACTACGTTGAAGGGTCCTGTATACATTAAATATTGGATCTCTTAACAAGAAATTAGTTTATTTAAACAACTTCAAGATTTAATACAACAAAGCGCTTCCCTGAACTTTTACACATACATCAAAGAAATCATTCTCGTGATTTCACGCCGTGTTTCTAACCCGTGTGCTTCCAAAAAACATCTTTCGCTTGAAGCACGACTTCTGTAAGCAAGGACAGTGATTATCCAAATGAAAATTGGCCCTGTACTTGCTGGTACAAATTGGGGGCAAAGGTGAAGAGCAAAGCGCCTCCTCCAACTCTCAAGACGTTCCACAAAATGTCCCACAGGAAGAAACGTCTCCAGACAATCAGCCAATTCTTAAACGAACCGTACCCGAATGTTCGTTTTTCCGCAGTCTGCAACGCATAATCTTCACCTGAGTGGGCCATTTCCGTCGTCGAGGAAACTGCTTCGCTTGCTAACCCGGTTGTTGTCGAGATCATATCTAAACATTCAAATAAACGTAAGCTAAGCAACCACGGGTGTCCCCCTCAACATATTACATTTTTTCACGGCTCGATTGAGCCACTTCCGCCGCCTAACGGTACTCGGGTCAAAAAACCTTGACATTGCCACCTTCCCTTCAATTTTACCCTTCTGAAATAGTGTCTCTGCAACACGCGATGCTTCTACCACTCCGGCCCTTTCTAGATAAGCGATCGACACTCAAAAGCACTTCATATTTCGATTTCTCACTTACTAACACGCAATGTTCAACAATTGTTCAGAAAAGTCTCCGAAAAATAGTTGAAAAATCTACTAATAACTCCATTTGTCTTTCCAACTCAATGTAATTCGGAATGACCGTAAGTGGAGTTGTTTTCGAATCGAGACACCATTGCACATTTTCACTACTAAAAAGATTAACTTAGCGTATTATAACATACTTATGCAGCCTTTTCAGCGATATAACTGCCAATCAACCAATAGAAATCTTGAGTGCAAAATTGGCCCTCTAGTGGTGAATCTCACATAGTTTTGTCAATTTTTTCAAACTAAAGTTTAACAAAAAGTTAGGAAACTAACTTAAATAATTATTAAATGTGTTTTCGCATGTTTCCTAACGACATTATTTCGTGATACTTTTTCGCAATTATTTCATTTCGCAACTTTTTTCGTCAGTATTTTTATTAAATATGTAACTACAACATGTTTTTTCCTCTTAATGATTTAAGTTTCCTTTTTCCGTAGTTTTAATCTCTGCCACCGAAATAACTTACCAGTAACAAGGAGACAGAAAACGACCAAACAAAATCTTCTTAATACTGGGGCGTCCATTATTGAAAATCCGCTGAGAAATCAAAATCCAAGAAATTCCGGCTCGAGCCAATCTCACAAGTAAAATTTTCGTTGAGCCGTCTAAACGCTTACTTACGTTCGTCTACCTCATCGCAAGACTGAAAGAAACATTCTTAGAGGAACTGAGATTTCCTCCGCTTTCCTGGTCCCCATTTCCCCCAGCTTAAAAGGGTCATTATGCAAATACGTAAAGGAAGGTTTGGTAAGACTTCTTATCGGTCTACAGCATCGCTATATTTTTCCAAAGCTATCGTTATATTATCAGAGGGTGAGGAGAGGACCATGAATTGCTGCTTCTTTCCACCACACAACAATGATTTACAATGTTCCTTGCGCTTTTTGTTCTTCCCTGCTTTCCAAGGCACTTGATTATCAACGTTTTTTCTCTCTCTTTTGTTTTTGTCCAGTTATTCGCTTTCAGCCTCACAAACACTGGATCGTTTTCGGTCTTTCGGCTTGTCTCGTTATCCTGTTATTCCCTTAACCGCTGCTTTTTCAACTGAGTTGCGTTCGCCAGGGTACACAATAGGCGGTGTTATAAGGACGTAAAAACCTAACAAGCGCTTTTAATCAATGAAACGAGAAAAAAGATTGGCCGCAAAAAGAAATAACTGGGATCATCAACAAGAAACAAAACTGGGATAATGAGTGAAACAACTTAGGGTTAGATAGACTCTCTTTTTCGCTTTTTCTGGGGGGTGTATACAAGGGTTAAAAAGAATTAATCTCTTCTTTGTTGTTTTGTGTAAAGACTAAGGGAGGGGGGAATTATAATTCAAGGGACACCAACCACAAAATCTGCAAATACACACACATCGCTCTCTTGATGGCACAATTCTTGCCTAGCTTGCTTCTTTGAATTTTCTCTCTTTCCAAAAGAAAAGTTTTGGACTATCTACAGAAAACAGATCTACGGTTATCGTCTCATCAGTTCCACGTTGCGAGATTTGCTTTTTTGTTTCTTTGTTTCTTGCTTCCGTCTCTCCCTTTTCCGGTAAGTCGATTCCAAGACCCTCTAGTCTAAATCGGTCGTGTAAAATTGGCAGGGAATAAACCTTTCTGGCCGGTACTTTCTTTCACGCCCATTAACCAGCCTTCTTCCTGCAATGACAACCACAAAACCTTGATTAGTCACAGACAATTTCCCATTCAATATAAGGTAGTGCAATTTAGAGCAATTTAAAAAATGTATTACGCAACCTGAACTTAGAACACATTTGATAGCGCGTACTAGGTGTCAAACTTGCGAAACGTAGAACTAAAACAGTATGATCCGTAAAAATATGGAAAATACTGAAAGCCTAACTATCAATACAATACACAGGTAATAAGGTAAAGAAAAATCAAATTTGTGAGACAATACAGTCGAACCTACTGAACTGAATATCGGTTATTTGAATAAACCGCATAACTGAATAAAAAGTTGACGGTCCCGTTTTAAGCCCATTTAATTCAATGTAAGCCTAAACCTCTTTATTGAATAATGGATAACTGAATAAAATCGCTTAATTGCAAAACTATTTAAGTTCCCGCTAAATAACATTGTTTATTTGAATACGGATTTGGTAAAAACCTTTTGACACCACAAAGACGCAATATTCCATGAAACGCTTGAAAGGTCTTATGCCCCAAAGAAAGCTAAAACCCTTCACTATCATCGTGAACCCTTTCACCGTTGAGGCTGTACACATTAAGCCGATTTGCGTTTGCGTCCGCGTTAAAGGAAATCGATATCACAGTATAAAGGTTACCTTCAGTGGCGTATCCAGGGGGGGGTCAGGGGGTCTGGACCCCCCCCCCCCGAAATTTTGATTTTATAATGAGGAAGATAGGGGAATGACCAAGTGTCCAAAAAAATTGCATATTAAGACCCCCCCCCCCCGAAATGAAATCCTGGATACGTTACTGGTTACCTTTATACTGTGATTGATATAGTTCGTCAATTTATCGATAACACGGGTTGTGAGGGATATGAACAGTTACGACTTGAAGACCTTGCTGCACAATGCAAACGATAAGCGCGCAAAACAGAGTGCAATTGTGAAATTTTCCATCGAATAATTGTTGAATATTAATCATTATTACAACAAATTAAATATCAACACAGGATAGTAGAAATTTACTATTCTCTCCTTCAGTAATTATTTTTTATCACACTATACAGGCAAAACCGGATATTTGAATAAACCGCATATTTGAATAATGTTCGTCCGGTCCCAAGCCTAGTCAAGTAAGCGGGTTGCTCTGTATATTAAAAAGCTTTCAAGTAATGAAAAATTTGTTACAAACTTACTAGTAGGTTGCTCAAGAAGTTCGTGCGTGTAATTATCAACTGGAGATATTTTGTTTTTACAAATTACAAGAAAATTAGACTTCCGTGACTTCCTGGGCAGTACTCCAGTTTCTGCATTTTTTCTTCATTGTCAAGTAGCTTCCAGTTCTTTGCCCAAAGACATGTCCCAGATTGAAGTCACTTTGGAGCTAGCGCATTTATGACATGAAGAACTTAGTGGATAAGTTACAAAAGTTTGGGACAGTAAAGCTTTATTTGAGTTTGTTCATGTGGCATTGTGGAGCTTTTTTTTTTAAAAAAAAACAGTTACTTTAGTTTGCAAAGTTGAGCTAGAATTTTCTGAATTCTGAACACGGCATTCTCCAGAATTTCGGTTGTAAATATCCCTAAAAGTGAAAGAACCGTTTCGAAGTTTTTCTCGAAATCAAATCCATTCGAAAAACTTCGAGGACAGTAACTGCAAAACGGCTTAGCCAACTTTGGAGATTTTTTACACATAAATTTGTCTTAAAAAGCTATTGGATTAGGTGCCACCGAAATATTTTGCAAATTTTACAAAGATACTTTTTCAAAATAAACCCGAGGATGCCACCGTAAAAAAAAATCTACAAGCGGTTTAGCCCTACAATGGCCTCAAAAGCAATGAATATAAAAATAACTGAACAAAAATATATAGACAATATATAAATAAAACAAACCACTAAAAATAAAGGAGCATACATGACTATAAAACAAAATAAGTACTAAATTATGAATACGTAACGCAAAAAAAGAAGAAACAGCTCACTTTTGCGAGTGTGCACTGGATAAGTGTTTGAATGTTAGAAAGTCCAAATACTCAAGTTCACAAGACTTCTTAAGAAATAAAATTAAGGATTCAAAAGTTATAAATTTGTGTTAGATAATAAATTAAGGGAAATTTTCCATTGAAGAATATGCGCACGAACTCCTCGGACGACTTGATTTGTGACAGGGCCCTAGATGTTATGTTTTACCTGCTCTTCCGGGTCGTCGTACTCCACTACGTTGACAATATCGCCCACCTCCAAATTTAGCTCGTCGCCGTCTTCCCTCACGTATTTGTAAGTGGCTCGTACGCGATAAAGCACGCCTGATGGCAAGTTCTCAGTAGTTGCTCCTGAACATAAAAAATGACAATGTTTATTACTCCCAGAAAGTTGCCAAGTCCCAACTCCTGTGTGAAGTTAGTAAGCCCCCCCAAAACAACGGACACCAAACAACGGCACACATTTTAGACGGATACATACACACAAACTATCACAATGCGCTGTTTTGTCTAAAACGAATAGACTTACCAAAAGGAATATCATAAAGCTGCTCATTTCGTCGCGGATCATCTTCACTATGGCTGGTTTGTCCCCGTGGCGATGCTACTAATTTCCCATTGCCGTTGGCGACGACTGGTTGCGGCGATTCCACTTGGGCGCCTACTTCTACAGGTTCGTAGTCTTTTAAAGCTTCAGTTTCAACCACTTCTCTTCGGGTTGACTTGCTACGAGCTGGGCATATTTGGTTTTATTGTTTGGGTTTGTTTACGGATGCGAGTTTGCGATTACCAGGCAGCAGAACAGACACAAAAAATACCCCCCGAGAAAAACAAAACAACAAGCATGGCGTTAGAAAACCCCATTCTAAAAATTGTCCACTAAATACCTGTTTTTCAAACTACCCAAGCCCAATCCATGCACATTGGTTTTACTAACACAGAAGAGACGTTCTTACCTTTATCGGGTGAGCCCGTGTTGTTACTCAAGTTCAGCCTATAATAGAAACAAAGATAATAATGCAATTAATAATGAACAATAATAAACTAAATAATAAACAATACTAAAATAAACAATAAAAATAACACGAATCCTGTTCTGACACACTTAACCGGCTTAAGTGAAAGAACTTAACGACACGGCAGCAGGCTAAAGGCTACGTCGGTTCTTAAATAAAATAAAAAAATACATAGTGAAATCAAGTATCGGATACAACGAGTCCGGTCAAGAATGCAACCCCCTCTCCTCTTTTCTAACTTTGTTGGTGAACATTTTTGTAAAGTTTATTCAATTCTTGACTCACGTAACAAACAACAGGCTCCAGCCTATTTCGCAAGTATAAGAAGTAAATAATGAAATAAAAAAATCACACATAATAAAATCAACACGAAAAAACTTAAGAATGAAATAAGGAATAAAATAAACAATATAATCAATATTACTGATTTAATACAATAAAAAATCACAATGCAAACAAATAAGAAAAAAATAATAAATTAAGCAAATGATGAAATAAAACAATATATACTAAAATGAATGAAAACAATATATACTAAAATAAATTAGAAAGTAAAGAATCAAATAAAGGATATTGCACTATAAGTAAAGGAAAAATTGAGCAGCTTCACTGTATAAGCACTCGAGAGAATTTTTAGAGCATCTTACGTTGTGGGTGTAACTGGAGACGAGGGAGATGAAGGAGAGGGCGGGGAATTACGCCGAATCTGGAACGAGCCGCGGTTGTTTTCTTTGGCCAATTTCTCTACTATCGTTTCCAATTCCAAATGAACCTAAATGAGGATAGAACATTGACTTTTAAAAAGAAACGGAAAAAAAAAGATATTTATAATCTGGCTGCAGCCTTACTTTGGCCAGCTCCGTGTGGAACACTTGCTCGGCCGAGAAGAGTGTCTGCAAATTGCCGACCAAGAAGACGATGCGTGAGTCATGCAAGGCTGGCAATTCTTCATTGAGTTCAGCGTTAATTTGGTTAAATGTACGCTTGGCTTCATCCAGCTGCTCTTTGGCACGGGCAATCTTGGCTTCTTCCCTTTTTTTGTTACTGATCAAGGCTTGGTAGCTGTGACGTTGGCCGTCGAAGTCGACCAGCTTGCGACCGCGTTTTTCCATTTTTTTCTGTACAAAATCAAGTGGGAAACTTTAGTCAAGGTTGCAATCAGGCGTTGGAGAGAAAACCGCAAAGGTAATACACGAAACACAAAAGCTTACCCTCATTTCCGGGAATTGTGCTTGGTAATTGTTGAGAGGTATGAGCACTTGATTGGTCAGTTTGTGGTTCAAGTCTTGCCACAGCATTTCTACATTCTGCGACTGCACATAGAGCAAATCGTGACCAGGAAACTCGGGCTCGTACACCTCAGACAGTGTCTCATACAGCGACTTACTGGCTCCTTGCATGGCTAGAAAATGACAAAAGAAGACCCAATTAGATTTGATCATCCGCGAGATTATGAAAACGTGACAATTTGTTCGGTATAAACAATGTGTGCAGTTCATGAATTTTAAATGGAACAACCAGGAAATGCACTACACTGTACAATAGTTGGGATGCGGAGACTAAAGTAGAACAGTACGTTCCCGACAAAAATTTTCGGAGAATAAAACCCAAGCGTGAGAATAATACAAAAGTAAACATACGGAAAAAGTAGGAAAATCAACAACTATATGTATACATAGAAAGTGATGCCTCATTTTACGCATGAGTTGCGTTTCAGAAACTGTGTACACAATGTAATCTGCACACATCACAACACTTCTCATGAAAAACTGGGACGACGCACATACAATACTGTATAAGCCGTGTACAACATTTTTATGACCAAGGAAAGAAAGGAACATTGATTGTTAATAACTGGTACGCTATACGACTTATGCCTCATATATATGTCCCACTTTTTATGAACCTACCCATAGTCAAACTTGGATGTAAGAGTGCTAGAAGCGATACAAAATCCATCTTTCACTCGAGTTTGTCTCCAATGCGGTTCTTTAACTACGGAGGTATGAGACACAGTGCCGGAGCATAGTCTTCCTACAAGCGGGGTTTTCATGCAAACTTCTTTTGAAACCAAACAAGTTTGATACGGTGTCTGAAAGAAGTTTTCATTCAAGCGGGCTCTCTTACATCCGGTTGTATTACAATTATGATCGACTCATTCCCTTAATGCACTGCGACAAAATTCAAAAAAAAGGAAAAAAAGAAAGTTGTTCCATAAAAATCTGGCACACTAAGGGTGAAGCCAGCATGCCCCATTGTACCTATTTTTTATGGACATTCTCTAGGATCCCTTTGACCGAAACCGTGAATAATTCTCAAACAGTGCAAAATGCGCGACTTTACGACGTATAAACACGAAATTTGAGCGTAAATTTTCCAAACCTTTAACACAACGTAGGTAGTTGTTAAGCTCCTTTTGCAATTTGGCTGACGAATTTTGTTGCTTGTTGAAGTTCTGCACATGGTCATCGTAGATCTCGTCGGCCGTCCGGTCGACTTTGCCCACTTTTTGGAGAATCTGCAACGACAAACGAAGCGCTATGTAAAGCATACAGTCTTTACCATTTCCTTCACAGGTAACCAGACCCAAACTTTCGGTCATGTAAGCGAACAGGTTTCCGATCCCGACTTTCAAGCATGTGTGTCTAGGTCAAAGCCCTCCGGGGCTCTAACTTAGGCAAAATGAAGGATTTTCCAAGGACCTTTACCTACACCTATTCTTTGGAATCAACCTTTACCTTCTATGGTCATAACAACTCCTTAAACAACCAACCCACACTACGGTTACATCCTCAGCACCGAAAAGGTAAAAATGTCTTCTTGGCTGAACAATGAATCGATACTACGTAATTTCCGTTCTCCCTTACTGGATTCCGTCATCGTACTAAGAAACCCAGAGAAAGTTGTATTTACAATGTATTATTATTACTCATTACTACTCTCTAACCAATTATTATTGCATAAAATAGCCTTTAAATTGCCTTTAATAATTTTGTATACAATCCTGTATAAATTTTTAAAAGATTCCGAATAACTGTGTATAAATCAATGTGAGTATCACGACAAACACCTTATTTAAATTCTACTAATCTCGGGAAGCTTGACACCGAAGATTACTGCCAAAATTTGTCCTTAAAAATCTTATACTTTTTATTGAAGTAAAATGGACCTACTTTCGCGGAACGAGCTAAACTCGTGACATTCAAAGGACTAAAAAAAGGTAATTTCGCGGAACGTGCAACGTTGACGTAAGCTTTCGACGAGTGTTGGGTGTTGTGCCACACTAAGGACACTTAAATGCTACCTGAATGTAACGCATGTAGAAAGCAAACCCGTAGCATATTTTTGAACAACTTTAATGTCTCGCTTTCCCTCGTTGGTACCGCGTCTGACAAGGTTATCTACCCTTATAAAGTCAAGTACGTTGGAACTGGGTTACAAGCCTGGGTCGAATTCTGCGGGAGTATGCTTTCAAATCTCCGGCTCTGGTTTCAGGGGTGTAATGAAGTCAAATAATGTGTTGATGCGGGAACGTATATTAGTGCAGTCAGTCATCCCAGAACCCCGGATGGGTATCTGATTTGGTGGTATCGCATGCCACACAGAGATCCTAATTATTTCCGGTTGCCAGCAAGACAACTTTTGCTTTTGCTGTCTCTTCGTTGCTTTCGTGTCCTTTACTGCGTGTCATTAATCAGGAGGCGTTTTTACACAGAGGAAGCGAGTTAAAATTAAAGTTAAGAACCTGAATAGGTGAGCACTTTTTCCCCCGCTGTACTCGGGCAACTTCCCCTAAACGTGCTCCATCCTAAAAATAAGTTTCTAGCCCCCACGAAAATTCGGCTTGGGATGTCGGGACCGAAAAACACGGTTGGCTCTCGGCCCGGGATGACAACTCTGCACTTGTGCCTCGTCTCAGTTGTTACTAGTACTATTTTGCGAGCAGTAGCCTCCAGTTAAGTGGCCAAATTGAAAAGACTATGACGAACTAGGCTAATTAAGCTCGGCGAAAGCTTTACAACCCCCCGATCCATGACGTCATCGCACTGTTGTTTCGAAAAAATAAACACTTGCTATCATTCAGACCAACGCATGCGATTCGCGCGATGGTTGACATGATTAGAACCTCCCTAAACCGATACAGATGAAGAACGTAAATTCAAACGCAAAAATGAACTGGGTAAGAGAGGAAATAAGAATATCAATTTGGGTTAAAAAGGAAAAAAACAAAAACAAAGAAATGGATTGCAGGTAGAGAGGTTATTTGTTTATAGATGTACACTGCATTACTTATAAAAATTGGTTTCTGTGTGAATGTAGGTATTCATATAAACCCTGATAAAATGACACAAACAAAACTATGTTTTTAATTTCACAAGTGCGAATTAATTTAATTTACTTTTTGATGGCACACCACCTGTATTAGTCTTTTCTTATACGGGCCGTATAAATTTAAGAAGGTTTCTAATTCTGGCACAGCTAAATCACTGAATTAACTAGACAATCACGTAACCACACCTGTTAACTTGAATAGCACCGTAAGCTGTTAATGTCCCGGGTGATTAAGTAAGCTACACGTGTGTGAATTACTTTTTATCTCAGGTTATCTTTATTTACTAGCCACTTCACACTGGAGAAAAAGGCTTGATAAGGGTTAACTCAGGAACTATGGCTTATTCTGATGTCATTTTTGGGGCACGACATATTTTAAAAGTTAAGAGAATGAAAATTAATGAATTAAAATTGTAAATACCTTTTCTTTGGCTCTTCCAGCGTGTTTTTGTACCGTCTTGGCAAATATAACTCCTTTATTTTCCGCCATCTTGACGGAACCTCCCATACCAGCCGCTAGTCGTCGCTGGTGTCACACTGCTCTCACTCTTCACACTCGACAATTAACCACTTGAGAATCTCCTTGGATTGAATTCCTACACGTGTCACACGCACCGAGGAAATTCTGACCTAACGTTATGAAATATAGGCGAATGGGGAAGAAAAATTGGGCGAAAAGTTTATGTAAAAAAGTTTACGTGGCGGAAGAGAGAATTCCAAATGGAGAGGATTTTTCTCCGATTTGGACTAGGAATGGAAAAGGGGCAGTGTGTCAAGGGAGCCAGGTTTGAGCGGACTGAGGTACTGTATAGTTACAGCCCGAGATGGTTTGCCTATTCTCAGCCCCCGGACTTGTGGGTTTGGCTCGTTTCATTTGCATCAAGTTATAATGCGAGAAAAACCTTTTGGAGAGGCGGACGGCAGCGAGTCAAGCGACGGACGCGCCGAAGAAAACGGGCTATGGTAGCTCTGTGCTAAAATTATCGAGAATTTTTGGCTTTTCTGCCAACTGTTCCCTAGTCTACCTTACGATCCTCATCTAAGCCGCTAGAAAAAGCACCGTCTGCGAATGAGAATATGAATCAACTCTGCTTAATGGCTCGCAAACAACACTTTTTTTTGCCAAAAACAATGCTCTGGCACAGAAAGCGAAAATTACTTCAACGATTCTCCCTATTACGGGAAAAAGCAAAAACGCATATCATGCATGACACGCGTTCTAAGAGAGTATACTCTCTTCACCCCTAAATACGATATGAAAGGTAGTCTAAGAACTTAAATGTTGCCTTAAATATGCTCAAAGTTAGTCTCACTAGGATGTGCCAAGTTGCCCAAAATAAGTAATAACATTGTTGTAAAACTTCCAACTCTTGCAAAGGAAAGAAAATCGTGTATAATTCTTCAAAAAGTTTAAAGAAATTATGCGCACAATTATATACCCGCGTTAAATCTTTTGCGTGTGCATTCCGGAAATCTTTTTAATGTAGAAATAGTTAGCGCGTCCAACAATAGGCAAAACGGCCATTTTGGCGTTGAAAAATTTTTTAAAAACTATTTTTGAATACCACGGTGTTTTCCATGTTCTGCTTTCATGTCAACTTTCGTTCAAATTTGTATAACGGAAAATCATCAACAGTACAAGCATTAAATAAGAACTGAGCAATATGTCACTGGGAAATAAAAAATCAATGTTTAATAACTTAACCACTCAAGACTTAAAAAAAACGGTGTAGGCGGACATCCCAAAATTGGGCAGACTAGCCGTTCCGGATGCGCCTACGAATGCCCCTGACCAAATATGTGAATAAAGAAATCCGTTCCGGCCTGGAGGTCGTTGTAGGCACGGAGATCGGTGGGCTAGTCGCAAAGGTGGCGGTTTCTACTGGATGTGGATTCGGTACCAGAAACATAATGGGTTTCCCATTATTGTTGTTGGTATTAGCGCTACTGCCACCAAACAAGTTTGAAAAGAAGTTTCCATTGCCTCCGTTGGTAGTTTGCGCAACATTGGGTACCGGTGACGGCTTCACGGTGGTAGTCTCTCCTTGCACGATTCCTTGCAAGAACTGTGAGATGCCAATGGTCGTCGTGGACGGTTCAGTGGTAGTAGTGGTAGCAGCTTGGTCGCTGAACAAAAGCAACGGTACAACACCAGAATCCGCCGAGTTGACCACCACCGATTCGGAGCCAACACCTATAGCCAGTCGGTCGCCGACGACAGTCTTGTTCTTGACCATGTTGCCGAACAAGTCTTGGATGTTCATCGTAGGAATAGGGGCATCGTCTTGTGCTGCCACTTGTGGTTGAACCTCAACCGGCACGGCAAGCAGATGATCTTGGGGCAAGGCATCGTTATGGACTGGGCCTAACAAGTTGGCTAAAAGACCACCTACGGGGCTATTGGTGTGGACAGGTGCCGATTGGAAGTTCAAATTAGCCGCCACGACAGAGTCTCCTAGTGTAGGAATATACGCGGGCTCTCCAGTCGGATATGCAGAGCCAACTTCAGGGTCTGCGAAGACACCGAAAGTACCACTTGTTGGTGCGTTGAACAACTGCGTGAGCAGTCCAGCTTGGACGGAGTTCTTGTCCAAAGGAGATAAAGGAGTCAGCTGCGCAACTGGTTCTACAACGGCCGTGCTAACGGGAGGCGCGAAAATGTTGGCGAACAAAGGCACTACAGGTTGCTTGGTTGTTGTTGCCGCGGTGGTGGTTGTCGTGGTTGTAGTGGGCGTTGTTGTCGCAGCTTGGGTAGTAGTTGTAGTCGTTGATGGCGCGGGGGTGGTTGTCGTTGTGGTAGTGGTAGCCGTTGTGGTAGGGGCGGGCGTAGTGGTTGTGGTAGTAGTGGTAGTCTTAGTCGTGGTCGTACGTGCCGCGGTGCTTGGCTTGGTTGTAGTTGTAGTGGGCGCTTGTGTAGTGGTAGTTGTAGTAGTAGTAGTACTGGCCTCTTCGGTGGTATGGACTACAACTCCAGAGATGGCGCGGGCAACGTTGAGGAACTGGACAGCGTCGAATTCGGGGCTGCGAGTCTTGGTTACACCAGTACTGTTAGCCAGGCACTGACCTAGTAATGGGTAAAAAAGAAAGGAAAAAAACAGCAAATGGTGAGAGCGTTTTAAAACTTGCAGTCACGCCTATGGTTTTCCAGGCATTTTTCCTGGTATGACCCTCTCAGACAATGAAGGAGAAGAAAATGTAAGAAAGCTTCTCCATTACCTGATAAGGTAAAAGCAATGCCTTCTGGATGTCCGTCGTTGATGCCGAGGGATTTCATTAGCAAGTTAACGCTCTGGCCTTCCTCAACGTCGAGGACCAAAGTGGGCAAGAGTCCCACTGCACCACAGAATCTGTGAATACAACACAGAGAATACCGTACCAGGAAGTATGAGTACCGCTCGTTAAAGAAGGAAAAAGGCTAAAAAAGATGAGTCGGGAGGGCTATGGAAGGTAAAGCATACCTGTTCTGGGAAAGGAATGGTGCCAACCTAACGTAACCTTTTGCACAAAGTCTTTCGTCTGCCAAGCGTGAAGCTTCCGAGAAATCTAGGGTAAGTACACCTCGCGGACATGATTTCGATACCTGAGTACGAATTATGGAAAATGTTACGCCAGGTCATAGAAAGACTTCCTAGAGGTGAAGTTCATCTCGTGCGTGATGCTCCAACATGTTTTCGCGTTAGTTTGCATACCTTAATGTCCCAACTGCATGCGAAAGGGCCGGTACTGACAGGTTTCGGGTACCCGATGGAGCTGTACGTTGCGGATTTGTTGTTGGTCAGATCCATGTGAATTATACCTCCACACAAGCCTGCAAACGAGAGTACATTAATTTTCTATTACATCTTTAGTGAACGTAGGACTTTTCGAAAGTCCAATGACGCAAAAATATACATTTTTGAAAACAGGAAATAAAAGTGACACTAGGATGAAAGTGTGATTAAAGACAACGGCACTACGACCTCGTTCCTGGGTACAAACATTTTCTCTCGTATAAATCCGGAATGATAACTAACTGCTGTGAAAATGCTTCGAAAAATCCATAAATCGTAGAAATATTTAAAGTCGTTCTTAAATAGTTTTTAACCATCCATGTATCTAAAAAAAATCTGCATAGTCGCCCAGGATGCGTCGTATGAGGAGCTCGTAAAACCGATGGGCTTATTGTTTGTGAATGTTGAAAACAAACCGAGAATGCAAAAACATTCTGGAATAAATCTTTCGATACTATAACGCATAGATTTTAATGATTTTAATTAGTTTTAATGGTTTTCTCCATTAAAAAACAAAAAACAACAACTGCATTGAAAATTACTGGAGTCCCATAAAATCGTTCACGAATAGAGAAAATAAGGGAAATTATGTACCTAAGGAGTGGTTCACAAGTATTTGATAATTTCAAAGTATTTTGTGCTTGCTGTAGCATTGAAAGTGCTCGAACAAAATTGAATAAGTACAAAGTGAATTCGTGCGCTACAATTCAGTAAATTAGTGTAAAAAGGATGGATAATACGGCAACTTGGAACTAAAAAAACTACTTCGGTAGAATGAAAAGATAGCAGCTGGTGATTGGACACTTACTGGTAGCAATTGGTTTGTCGTTTTTCATGACCATCACTGGTTTGTCGGTCAGTTGAGAAACGATTTGCTGGAAATCCGAATTTACCTGGAAAAACAAGTCCAGTTAGTTCGCAACTTTGTAGTGAAGCGTTGTGAAAATTTTGTAAAGAGTGAATACATTTTTTACAGTATAATCTCCTGTATTTTCACTTTATTAGGCGAAAACGAATACTTTTTATAAGTCTCTGTCGATTTGCCGACCATCCCGTAAAAATAGTCATTCATTTATTGAAAGAAGTAAAAATGAAATAATGCCTAAAATGTAAATGTTCAAGCAGAATTTACATGTATTAAAATTTCCTCAAATTTCCTCAAATGTAAAAAAAAAATTACTCGCATTTCAATTTTACTAACTTTTACTCAAAATTTACCAACTTTTACTCAAACGAATAAAATTTCCTAATCTTACTCAAATTTCCTTAATTTGATAATCTTACTCAAATTTTAAATTTCCTAATCTTACTCAAACTTCCTTAATTTGATAATCTTACTCATTTTAAATTTCCTAATCTTACTCAAGTATACTAAATTTCCTAATCTTACTCGAATTTACTCCATTTTCCCCTTACACCTCAAAACAATTAAATGTCACATTTATAGCCTTTTCTGTTATTTAGTTCTGAGTGGCCTTTTTTTTAGTTGTTCACCAAATCAAACTTCTAACTCACTTTTTCGTCCGTTTTAAGCGGAGAGGCCGGAGTGGTGAGGGCATCGGAATTCTCTGATGGTGTGGTATCAGTTACCACTCTCGCAAAGAGGACATTATCACGATACACGATCCCTAATAAAAAAATAGACATAATGAAATCCCGTAACTTACAAACTCACTCCTCAACTTCTTAGCTTCAGGTGGTATATACCTGCGGACGCAACGCTTAGCGTGAAACATAGAAGCCAAATCGACTTCATTGTAGCGAATAGTGTTGTTAAACCCCACTTCAAGTCTTTCACTGAGGTATTTCTCTGAACTTAGCTCCTGTTTGAGGAAACACAGACCACTCGTTGACGGCACAGCTGCAACTGAAGATCTAATAACTGATGGTCGTGCTGTTAAAGTCCATTCACTTTTGAAGCAGGAGAAGCGCCAGAAAAGTACCACGAAGAAGCGAGCACTCTTCTTTGGGGTCAGTGGTGACTTTTTCCTTGTTGGGTTGGACCAAGCGACCAGTTTACCCCGCCTGCGCAATCCGGTACCATTGTTTCTTTCGCACCGTACGGAACTACCCCGAAACGCGCCCCGAAAATTCCTAAACACGTTGTTGCCTCCTCCAACATGTATGGAGCGTTACCGAATGACCCAAAACTAAGACCTAACGGAACTTTTCCTACATTCTCTCAGGTTTAAACTTCTTGGCAGCTTAGTATGGGATGGTGTAGCAACAGTAACCTTATCCCAGGCCTAAGACTACACAACCTGTCATACCGTCATGATAAACAAAAAATGACGCATTCCTATCATTAGATCTTTGCTTTTTCCCATCTACCTGACCTACAAGGCCCGTACCAATCAATTTATCTGCTTCTTCATTCTATAAAAAGGCAGTTTCGTTCAACCTACCACCCTATGCTGATCGCTTGAGAACTAGTTCGACAGGTTCCTCAAGGCCTAAACAAAATCGTCTAACCCTAATTGAGGGTTTTAACCATATGCTTTGGTTTCGAACAGTGACCTAGAACAGAGGCCGTACGAAATTAGGGTACCAAATTGTTTTAATGTCCATTTCCGGACTGGCCGTAAGCCGATTTGTTCTTTCCTTTACTTTAAGGTGAAGATTATTATTGTACAACCCGCTATTCTAAACGTCCACGTCTTTCTGATAAATCGATGACCAGAACAGTTGCACTGAAAGCAATAAAATCAGCTAATTAGGGTCACCCAATTCTCTCGGAGACGTTTGAGATGTATTGCTTGTTTTTTAAATTTGTATCACTGTAATGAATGTAAATCTAAAAAATAGTTAAAAGATGAGTAGAATAAATAAATGATACATAAAATGACTAAACGAAACATAAAAATAAACAAATGATAAATAATTATGAGTCCATTATAAGTAAAAATAAATAAACTACAAACAAAACATAACAATAAATAAATAAAGGATAAACAATGCAACGATAATACATAAGCTTTTCTTAATTTTTTTCCGGCGCAGTGCGGAAGCATTATAAACCCTAAATGTAACCAGCAATAGGCGCAAGCCTGCGTTGAGAGCAAAAAAATAAAAAAGCTTTTTTACTGTAACGCGACAAAACTTATTTATTACTTTACGACGTGTGCTTAGTTTATTTTTTTATGTCGTCGGCGATGAAATAAAAAGTAAAAGAGTTCAACACGAATTCTATATAAATACAATTGAAAAGCTTCCGTTGTCTCTCAAGGTATAGTGAAACGAATGATCTTAGTGCAGTGAAACATAAGATAGTAGAAGAAAGTTGTCCAGGGCAATGTTTGTATAGCAATGGGTAACTCCGTCAATTGGGAGAAACTTACTGCCGGATCTTTTGACACTGATTTTCCACCAGGTCAACGACCATAAACAGGCAAGGTATAAAGGGTATGAACCTAGTTCCTACTACCGTCATCATCTTGTCTTTGCTTCTCTCATCCCTTTCCTCATGACTTGTTTATGCAAATCATGCGTGTCCCGTTACATATCTTTGGCGCTTGGGGCAGCGTGGTCCAATGTTGGCGTCATCCAGTTTATTGGAATCGACCCACAAGAAGAAGAGTTACTACAACATATGGGAATGGAACGCGTTTTAGGTTTCAACAAAGTTCGTAGCCAAATGAGGGAAAAAGTTGGATGCAACAGCTGGTTAGGGATTTCAGCACAAAAGCGAGAAATATTTCCCAGAGAATAACAAGTTCTCACGACAAAACACAGCTGCTTCCTTAAAAGAAACAGCGGTGCTCACCGGTCTCGGAAGTATTGCTTGACCACAAAACTGACCACTCCGGTTAAAACTAAATTTCGCAGCTTGCATCGTCTGGAGCTGTGTTATTACGATTACAAAGCTAATTAGCGTGTATACCTGCCAACGGAATTTGTTCCTAGTGACTCAGAGGAAACCCACTGGTAAGTTAACAGACTACATGGGGTTCACGAAGGCGAGTGCCCGTCGAGGAATGTGGCAAAGCACACCCTCAGGGTGCTAATGGATAGTTCATTTTTCTTTCCCGAGTCAAGGAATTGGATAATTTTTTTAAAGGAAAAAATACCACAAAAAAGCGGTTGCAACACAGAAGACGTAACACTGGATTTTAAAGAACATCGTATAGCAGTAAAATCGCAGCGTATTTAGATTTCCAGTTGAATAAAGTTCTTTACTGATTGAAAACAGTTTTTTCCTGGTCATCCTTTCCTGGTACTGCTTGGAGCATTTACAGATCCAATGAATACGTCAAAAAGTGAGCGTTAGAAGAAACGCGGAGAAGATGAGGTGAGAAAGAAAGAATTGTGGTATCTGCGAATCCCGTTAGGTTCGTAAATCGGGGAAACACGATGCTTCGTCATCGTGGCTTATTTACGGCTAAGAATGGTAAGTTGAAGCACATGCTTGACGTTTTTCTACTTTTTCGGGAGAAAAGTAAAAAAAAATGACTTACAGCTTACTAACCTCTGTTTGTATAACCTACTAGTCTGTCTAGCCCTGGCCCACAAAACCGCTTATAAAGGATGGTTGATGTCCGTACAGTCAACCTTCGCTTTAACGGACCTGGGACTCGCTTGAATGGCTACAACTGACGGCAAAGTGTTTGACAAGCAAGGCAGGAAAAAGATAGGAAGTGTCGAGTTCTTCTACGTGTTAGTTGGGAAGTTTTTATGCACAGACATAGAAAAACCATAAGAAAGCAGCAGACTAGACTTTAAAAGCACGCTACTTCTGTAAAAGTAGGAAAATCCTAGGTAGTGTGCCATCAATACGTAAGTGACCTATGATATTCTAAGGCCTATTGTTTAGGTCATAAGTAGGCCTACTAAAACGGAGGTAGTTCATTCATTCCATGAGACGTACTCTACAGGCCGTATTCCACAACTGCGAAAAAAACTATGACTACGGCGTACAGATTAGCTCGCCAACTGTCCAAGAAACTTTCGACCCTGTTGCAAGCACTCAACAATGAAATCGTTTCCAGCCGCTAAGTATTGCAATATTTCAGGACAATGCCTGTTCATCTCTATATAATCATGAATATTACAGTATATCTTTGTTAACTGGAGCTTTTTAGGGTCTGAATAATAACTCCAGGTCTTGCTTCAAGCGAAGCTAAAATAAATGTCTTCATATTTTATATTGAAATAACAGCGCGAGCAGGTTTTGGCTGAAAATATCTTCACAACATAGTTCGTTGCCATTCAACGTAAGCTGTTCACGACATGGACACCACAATTACTGTGGCGAGCATTTTTGTTTTAGTCTGCAATTCCTTTATCTTGTTATATAACTTTTACTACATTACTGTCATTTTTATTATTGCGTATTTATGACTTTTTTATGTTAGGTTATGAGTTCATTACGTTAATAATTTTATTACATGTAATTTATTACGTCGTTTTACTGCTTTCGTTACATTGTATGATTACACTATACAATAATATCTTCTTAGAATATTATTTTGTAATAAAGCTATTTTATTACTGTTATTTTGCAAAAAAACTATTACATTAGAAAATTACTTTATAATAGTATTATTTCATTGTTAACTGTCAAGAAAGACAATAATTAACGGCCCAAGATGACTTGACAGTCGGGGCTATTTCATAATTCACATATTTTCTCACAACCTGAAGAAAAAGGTGTTCCAAAGAAGGCTAATCTGGGAAATTTTCCGAGTTCTCTTGCGATTCTAGTTTTCACACAACCGTTATGATCAGCGAAGCATTTTTTCCGTCTTGCGAGTGAACGGGACTGCAGGTGACAATCAGGTTCCTTTTATACTTTACTGACCATAAGTTGACTTGCATGCGAGGTGAAGGACGGGCATTACCAAACTGGGCAGGAAGTCGCATGAAGAAAACCGGCATTGGCATTGACCTCTGCAGCGTTGGCTTGCTTGTGGCTACTATAGACAGTAAGTTGCGGGACACGTGAGATAAGATACTTTATCTGTACACGCTTGTGTACAGACGGCGTTACTTTTTCGGGAATTCCTCAGGTGTTCTTTACAAGTTCACAGTGATGGCGGTGTGCATAGCACTTGTGAACCATTGCGGAACCAAACTCTACGGATCATCTCTTGCACCTATGGCGTCCCCCGAACTGCTCCCTTACCTTGTAACTCTTGGTATAAGGGAGAAGAGCCTCAGATGAGGTAGTGTCGTCTGTTAACTGGTACCGACCCATCCAGTTTCACTTTCGCTGCCAGTGCGGTTGCATGCAGGTGGCCGCTGTTTACACGAAGAGCAAGCCGCATCTTCCAACGCATTGTTGTGCCGTCTTTGTAAAGTGAAGTTACATACAAACTTTGGTTCCAGCTAAAGTAAAAGCCCTTCTTACTAAGAGTGACAAGTTTTGAAACAATGAAACTCCTACGGTTGTGGATATGTTTAGGCATATTTATCCCAACAGGTAATTTGTCACATTTTGTTTTACACTTAGTGCCAAATATTTTTTTCAGTTGCTTTCGAGCAAGTATACGAAGTATTCTCGCAATGCTGACGGCATTCACAAATGCTTAATGTTTACGTGTTTGATAAAACTCGTCATATTTGTAAATTAGACTTTGATTGTTTAAAATTAAGCTTTGTTTGATTTATATTCAAACCTTCGTTATTTAAATTAAATTCGATTGTTTCAAATTGAACTTTCGATTGTTCTAGCAAGAAATCGTCAGAAGTTTAGACAGAGTACGAACTAGTTGAAAGGACAAGCTTGTAAAAACCACATACAAACTACTACAAATCGAACGCGTACATAGATAGTGTTGCAAGCTAGTTATCCCAAACAAGTTTCCATGCGTAAAAATGTAATCTTCACTTTTTCCATGGAAGTAGATTAAGTAATCTTAAGACCTTGAAACGACGCAAACGCTGAGTATTGGGTTTATCCTTAGTGCAACGGGGACTTTAAACGCAAGATAATTGTAGCAATTTTCAAATAAAAAAACATTCTTTTCAGTTTGGGGAAAACGCGACTGCGGCTTCATCAACAATGACATTTTCCTGAAAAAAGGCGACAAACGAGAAATTAAATTCTGGGTGCATTTAAACAACACCGTAGCCGAAACTTGGAATCCTAAACAAAATTACCTTACGTCACCCAGCGTGCAGGACACTAACAGTCCCCCGGAACTGGTTATTTTGGGCCGTATTCCGTTACATGGCCCCGCAGCAACACCCATACCATCAAAGGTTGCCCCTTCTTCCAAAGATGTTGAGCCAGAAAACGTGGCGGTAATCATGGCCATTGACGAAGGCCAAACACCGGTGCAAGAAACTACCCCGACCCTCACCTCTACAGAAAGTGAAACCGAAACAACGACCATCCCTTTGTACGTGCCCAGCAAATGGGAAATTTCCAAATTCGATGAGGACGTCAGTATCACCGAAGCTGAGCCAGAAGAATTCCAAGAAATCCAGCCTGACCCGGGTGCCCAGATGCAAGCTCAAAGCAATCCAGTTCAAATGGCATTACCTGTTACAAATCCCAAGGACGCGATGTCGGGAATCCTACCGGAAGTGACCACAGAAACTGAACTTGGGGGGACCACGGTGAGGGAAAACATGCAAGACAAACCCACAACAACCTTGAATGACGCTGAGGGTGAAACCACAACAACTCTAGATTACGACAGTCGAAGTGCCGAGACTTCTATTCCAACGACAGTTGATTACTCGGAAGCAATTAACAATGACTCGGAGCCATTCATGGCAACTACACTTTCAACCGTTGAACTTGAAAGGGAAGCAAGCACGACTGCTAATGAAGTAGATCTTGAACAACGTGACGGATTTCAAAATAAAGAATTACATTTGAGCACTGAATCTACTGATACTATCACTTTGGAAGAGGTCACGATCCTAAACAGTTTTACTGAACTAGCAAAACCAGCGTCAGAAGATGCGGACCTAGAAGCTTTCTTGCCTACTACTCAGAATCCAGTTGTAGACTTACTTTTGAGCAAACGAAATCAGTTAAGCGAAACGACAGAAATCGTTCCATTGTCAAACACTCTACCTTCTATTGTCGACGATGTTCTGTGGGACGAGAATGCAGAAACCAGTCAACTCGCAGAAGAAGAACAAATTACAGATCAAGAACAAAGTACCCAACAAAGCGAGAATCTCTTAAACGACCCTACTGAAAGTATTGAACATGTGACTTTGTTCGTAGAAGAGTTGCTCGCCAAGCAAGATTTCGTTCCTGAAACTACCGAAACCTTGTTGACCGCACAAACCAGTGTTGAAGACAACGGTGCAACAGAAACGCTCGAAGATTTGAATTCTCGGAATGCGATGGTTCCTACGACTCCAGGTACTCCCCTGGAGGCTGTTGAAGATCCTCAAGTTCAAGAATTTGAAGCCGTAGAACACCCTATGGTGCCAACAACAATTAAACCAGAAACGCTTCTCCCAGTGACTGAACGCTTAATAGAGAGCGTAGTAGATGACGCAGCGCAAGACGTAGTGACTGAGCAATTTTTAGTAGAGCAGGCTTCTGACCATCTTTCTTCCCGCAATGATGCCCCACAAGCCATGAGTCTGAACTCCCCAATGAATCATGACTCCGCGAATCCAACGGAACCCGTTTTGCAGAATCAGCCCACCGAAAACGTCATCAGCCTCTTGGATAACCGAAGCACTTTCGAAGAAACGACACCAAATTCAGAAATACCCGAGTCACCTCTTCTGTCCCACACGCAAACCTTCGATGTGTCTGAGCCCGAAAATGTCGAAAATTCTGAAAATGTAGACGAACAAGATCTGACAGAGCCGCACCTAACTTCTTCCTTGCCTTTGGCTGAATTTATCGCCAAATTCGCCGACGCTGAATTGAATGTTGGGACAACCGACCCCGCGCCTTTGAACCCAACCGCGACCGTTCCAAATTCAAACAACAGTACAGCGAACACTCCTGAAGATCTTAACGCTCTTGAAGTGTTCAACCCAGTATCACAATTTCCTGACATTGTGCAACGGAATAAATTTCCCTTTGGCGACTTCAATGACTTCCCCGGCCTTGAACCGACTCTCCCTACCTCGACACCAGAGCCTCTGACCGACGCAAACACCAAGGAAGCCCAGCCTTCCTCCACACCGCGGCCTGGCTTGAACGAAGAGGAAAGCCCATCTATTTTGCATACTAATCAGCCCCCCACGGTGACCACCCTCGAACCTTTGACGATAGTACAAGAAGACAGTGGGGTGAAAAGCGAACGGATTATTAGTCGGCCGAAGCCCTCAGATTTGTTAAGCGGGATCTACCGCATCGTCCAAAGTTTCTCTCAACAGAGATTACCCTTTCAAGGGCATTTCTTACGCCGGGGAGACAACCCTCCCGTCAAAGGTCAAGAGCCCAACAACAACTCACGGCAAATTGATCCTTTTGTTCAACTCCCTGCACCTAACCTTGCCCTAACCAACGAATCGCGCTCAATCCATATGGAGGATCATGAAGTTTTTGACCAATTTGTCTCCATGGTGCAGAACAGCGACGCGACTTCTCCTAACGGGGAAAAGGGAATGGTAGGCGCGGGCAACCAGGAAGGAATTGTGACCGGACAAATTCATCACCGAGCCAGCCATGTTCCTCAAGCTGCGGCGACAGAATCGGATACGGTGAACGTGGATGTTACTGGCGTTTTACCTTTTGAAAGCGGTCCGGTACTCAAGAAGGGCAGTGTGGTGGCCAGTGAACCGGCCCATGATTTCGGGTTCCGCGACGGGCTCACAGATGCCGTCCGAAATAAAGACAACAAATTCATGAAGTAATATTTTCAATACTGAAAATGAATGCGCTTTTATCGCTGATAGTAACAAAGACATCTTGCAAAAAGAGAGATAAGAATGAAAATAACAGTATGTTAAAATAAATGTAAATTTCTAAATAATAATAAAAAATAAAATATTAAATGAAAATAAATCAAAGAAACTAAAAGTAAAACTAAAACCTAAAACACTAAGAAATTCTAAAAGATTTAAGCAACAAGCTACACGACTGAAATCTAAACAAAAATTACTGAAAAATCTTAAGAGATTCTAAAAATTAAAAATAAAAATAAAAATAACCGAAAGTTAGTGAAAAATCTTAAAAATGGAGATTACTGAAAATCGAAACTAAAAGTCCAGACTACTCAATTGTACCTAATAATATATTGTTTTTTTTTTAAAAAAGGTTCATTGAGTCTCAGCCTATGCCTTTGAAGATGGCTTTATTGCGTGGGTTACCGTCCCGGAAAAGTCGTCAAGTGAATTCTGATTCCACGGAATGTGACTGGAGAATTCGAGTAATTATTTTTATTCTATTTTCTTTTTATTCGGCATGAGATAAGAATAGTATTACCTAAATGGTTGTAGACGGAGCCAGGGTTGTATTTGCTGGTGACATTCCATAATTTGAGCGCCCCCTACACTGTGGATTGCCACGGCGCTTACATTGAAGTTGAGCGCGAAAACAATGGTTACGAAGCTCGGTGGTGTGGTAATCGAGTAACACAGGTAAATTGCATTACGTGAATGAAATTTCCTTATTGGTTAATTCTTGTTGAATATAGGGTGGTACTCGGTCACATGTCATTTTCGCACGCACGGAAGTTCGGGTTTCTGTTTACGACGATGGAGGAACAGAAAAAGAGTTCCCTACAGGTTTCGCAGCGGAAGCAGAAGGTGTTAACACGATTTTCGTTTATATAAACAAATTATTTAACTTGAACTTCTTCGTAGTGATTGACTTATACGATGCGGGGAGTTACGCCAACTTCCGAAGATCGGAAGCGTACAGCAATGTGCGAAGGACGAAAGGATGATCAGGATCTTTTCTACTTATTTTCTAAAGAAAAATGGGGGAATGGGTTGAGGGGGACATGGGGAAAAGGGGAAAAGGGAACAAAACCTTGGATACTCCAAACACGTACAAGATTTATAAGACTTGGGAAGTATAAAATACGTGAATAATGCAATGTTTTAATTGTAACTGAAACTCAGACTTTATGTAATACAGTCTTTCGTTTGCTAATGTTTGCTGTTGTAATTTATTGTAACGTTCTTTACTAAATTAAGTTTGAAGAAACAAGCGGAAAATAATTAATTTTCGTGATTATTTTTACATGAAAGTTTTTTGGTTCATTGCAATGCTTCCTTTTTCCTGTTTGTACTTTTGCACGGTGGATATTTGATTTCTTATTTAATTATTTGTATTCCTTTCCAGTAGCAGTGATGGCTAGCAATTGCCAAAAAAAAGAAACTTTCCCGTATCTTCGTGCAGAAAAGAGCGAAGGGCGTGCTTAAAAAACATTCCAATGCGCAAAACAGCGAAAGATGCCAAATTGTAAAACCAGCTTTAACAGATAAAGTTAAATGTGCAAAATATATATTAAATAAGAGCAGAGAGAAAGCAACCGGTATATATTGGAAGTTGCAAACGCAAATAAAACAATTAAGGAGAAATTGGCTATGGGAAATATTTCCGGGTTTTATGACAACCTATAGGCCATCTTAAAGAAGTACGGAACTCTGACGAAACAGAGGTCACTAAAATTTTAGACAACCCAAAGCAAGTCATAGCTTGGAAGGAAACTGTGGAAAGGATTCGAAGCAGGCCGATCATGTTTCCACAGCGAAAAGAGAAGAACTTTTCACCCTTGCCTGTTTTACAAATGACACAAGAGGAACTATTCAGCAGTTTTTATCTTTCCACGTGTCCATTAGAAAAAAATATTTCCTTGACATTTGCCACAAAAAAGTAGTGTGTCCGAACATGCTCCACTCAAAATGTACGCTTGCGAAAAATTAACATATCTCTTCTCTGAGACTCGAAACAAAAAATTACCAACAAGAAAAGTAGACTAAGGGGAATGAGTTTGTAGCTAGGAAAGAAAGCAGAGGTTAGAAAGCCAGTGACGTATCCAGCTATGTGTGAAGAGGTAAAGATTTGAAAAATTGACCATAATACTTGCATAGCTAATCCATGTTGAATTCTTTTTATACGGAAAGCGCAGATTAGCAACTTGTTCTTCTGTCCCTACCACTTCCGGGGGCGTTCAGATTGTGTTCGCCCGAACTAACCGCCATCTACCCAAAACAATTTGAATTCACCACGCATTGCTTGCTCGTTCCCCAACGGACTGCCTTAAAATATACTCGGCCAATCAGCGAGCGAAAACTCATTGATTCCACACAAAATCCGCCCATTCGCAGTCTTAGCGCTCAGCCTGCCGTGGAGTTTGGTTCGTGCGAGTGCTTTGCCGTTTTCTCTCAAGTTTTATTTATTATTCCGACCTTTAGTAAACGCAAAAAAAGTATAAATGCATGCGGATACTAAATTTATTCTCTACGCGTTAGGCATATTTGTGTGCTATTTTTATTATGGAATACTCCAAGAGAAAATGTAAGTAGTACCGTTACATTTTATATTATCGAAGTTTATAAAAAGCTCTCTCTCTCATATCTCAACCATTCTAAACAAGTTATTCTTGATCATCTGGTCATACGTGTGATCTTGACTTTCCTTGAAAGCTGCGGTACCTGTCCTAAAAATAACTGACACATTTTTCTTTTTTCATTCGTTACAGAACGAGGGGAAAATACGGCGAAGGAGAAAACAAAGAACGCTTCTCATTTACCCTTGCGTTGGTTTTCGTGCAATGTATCGTAAATTATGCCTACGCCAAAATAAGTAACAGCACATAATTTAAGTGATATTCTGTACCTTTAATTCTTTTTTTTTCTTCAGTGCTAAAAACGGTTGCCAAGCAAGGGGAAGATCGCACCAGGAGCCTTTACTATGGAATCTGCTCTCTTACTTACCTATTGGCTATGATTTGCAGTAATATGGCTCTTCAGTGGGTTAATTACCCCACGCAGGTAATTTTTTCTTCAAATTTCTTAAGTTTCAAAAAAATTACATTATTTATCAGGTTGTTGGCAAATCGTGCAAACCTATCCCAGTTATGATCCTAGGAGTTATATTTGGGCATAAATCCTATCCCCTGGCCAAATACATGTTCGTGCTTACCATCGTAGTAGGCGTGGCCTTGTTTATGTATAAAGACAGCGAAGCTGCCAAAGCAACAGGCGGAGAAATCGGCATTGGAGAAATTCTCCTGGTAACTTTTGATTTTCTGCTTTATTATTAAAATTGTATTTCCTGTTTATTGTAATACTGAACTCGCTTATTTGAAATTTTAATGTATTAAAATACTGCGTGATTTAGATCCTTTCGCTAACAATGGATGGATTGACTGGAGCTGTCCAAGAACGCATGAAACATGAATATCAGACCAAGTCGGGTCACATGATGCTTAGTATGAATAAATGGTCCGTCTACTACTTAGCAGCTGGTAAGTAATGATAATATATATATTTTTTCATTTATAAAAGTGGCATCTTTAATCTATGAGCCCGTCTCTTTCCCAGCTCTCGTTCTCACCGGTGAGTTGTTCGAATTCTTCGCGTTTGTCCAGCGACATCCTGCCATCATTTGGGAACTCTTCAGTTTCTCGGTTGCTAGTGCATTGGGCCAAGTAAGCTGAGCTTGTTTAGTGATCTCTTATGTGTAGATAACCATATATCCTGTTCTAGTTTTTCATTTTCCGCACCATTTCGGAATACGGCCCTCTGCCATGTTCTATCGTTACAACCACGCGCAAATTTTTCACGGTGCTGGCGTCCGTGCTGTTCTTTGGCAACAATCTCATCCCTCGCCAGTGGTTCGGAACCTCTTTAGTATTCGCAGGTACTTTCAGCACTTTTTTGCATTAAAAACAGAGAACTACAGTTTCTTTCCCTTTTGTCTTGAAATGCTGACAGGTCTTGCGTTGGACAGCGTGTACGGCAAATCCAAAGCCGTGAAAGAGAAGTGATACGTTTTTCGCTGGCTTAAACCTATTTAAATTATTTGACTATTGAGAATCTTCCTGCCTCTTTCCCTTACATTGGGGTACTTACAAGTGCCGCTTTTGCCTGTTTGGGTGTGCAAATACGAGAAATACAAATTATTTAAAAAGGACAACGGAGGTTGGGGTTTGTATTGATTTCTAGGGGCAGTGGGTGCACTTTAAACAAAAGGGATGTAAAATAAAATTGCCAATATTAAAAAGCAGTTTCAACAATTTTGAACGGTAACGGTTCTTTGCGGAGGTAGGGAGTTCTTCCAGAGTAAATGAAAACGAGTAAAAGTCATGTAAAAAAAATGCGGTGAAATGAGAATACAGTTACACGATCGGGTACTTGTTTTCAGCCCCTTACTTAGGGTTTGAACTTCACTTGTGGGATGTTTTTCGAAGAGAGACATTTGTCACACACCCATTCTGCATACACTTCAGCCGTTAGCAAATGATACGCTGCCTCGGTCAACCCTGTGCACACCCTACAAACAAACCCAGGTTAAGACATAATGTAACGTCCTTCAATTTGACTTGAATTTAACAATTCTTCAACAATTTGCGGAGATATTTGTAACCAATCCATGCTTATTACCTATGAAACCAAAAATTGCACCCCGATTCGCATAGAATAGCTTGGTCGTTGTCATGCACTTCTTTGTGGCAAATGCCACAAGGGTAAATAGGCGGAGCGTTGGGATTCTGGGGGTTAAATACCATCGGCTGATCGGGTGGGTAAATCTGTAGTCAAACAAAGCGATTAGTAATTGTCTCTGAACATGGAAATAGGCGATATTTCACCTTTCCGGTTGTAACGGACATGGGTTTAGGACCCATTCCCGGTCCTCCGAAGCCAGGACTGCCCATTCCGCAGCCCATATTCATAGGTCCTTGGTTCATACCATTCATGGGGCCCATGTTACTCATTCCCATGTTCATGTTAACATTGCCCATGTTATTCATAGGATTCATGTTAGGTCCCATACTATTCATGCCCATTTGGTTCATTCCCATCATGCCGCCCATAGGAGGTCCACCCATTCCTTGTCCATGGGGGCCGCCCATGGGTCCCATTCCTTGATTCATAGGGCCCCCGCCCATGGGACCCATTTGCGGATGCGGTGGGGGCGTGTCGTCGAAAGGGTTGGAGGCAATAATCGTGTCGCCATAGCCTTCGAAGATATATTCATATAAAAGAAATTCGGCTTAAACCTAGGGAGGATATATTACCTGATAAGGGAGGTGGAACTAGGTCATTGATGGAGTTATTTTGTTGAGTAGCTTGGGAGGCTGCGCTGGATCCCCTTCGCTTCTTTTTGGCATTGCCCGGGCTTTCTGGAGTGGGTCCTCCTTGGCCAGGTGACTTAAAGTCACCCGCCAACGAAAAGGGCTTCCTTTTGGACAGGGCTAAGTCACAGAGTTAGTAAAGTACTCAAATTAACCAAGTTTACTTACCTGCGGATGTTAGAACTATTAAAAAAGGTTGCGAACACAATTACCATTGAAGCGACTAGTTGATGCCTTTTTTGCGGAGCAGATGAAGTACGCCTTTCTGGTTCAGGCCACTAGAGGCGCTGGTAAGAATAATAACAGGATGCGTTTCTTTTCGCACTAGTCGCACACGTGGGCTGTGATGTTGAGGAGTAATTCGTTAGTTATATATATTTTACGCAATTTAGCGTGTTGTACGCATATGCCACGATTAGCGCACCATAGACTTAACGTTATATAGCCCTTGTAGCCTTTATTGTTATAGAGCTTGAGCAGTGGGAAGCAAGCCTGCTCCACAACAGGCAACTTTTCCCCATTTTTCATACTTGGTTATATGTTACCCACCTTTAGAAGCTCTTACAAACTGAAGGATAAAAATCTGTGTATCTACGAGCATAATTATGTATATTTCGTCTTGGACCATATCAGGGAGAATTATTACAGAGCAGTTAACGTAAAAATGTATAGTCATCAATGCAAAAAATGCTGAGGCAAATAATTGTGGTAATTACATGGAATATGTATAAAGTGGTCAAACTGGGTTGCCTGTAAGCATTCATGAGCGAGGCACTTGCTCCGCAAAAAAAGTATTTCCTTTCCCTTATACCCCACTACCATGTAAAATATCGGTAGCCTGGGGTGGTTTGCTCCACAAAGGCAAATTTTTTTGGAGCCCAGTCCTTCGTATCCTGGAGCCCCTACAATTTGACCATGACTTCTCTTGTGCATCATCCTCGGCAGAGCGCACCACATACTAAGTCACGTGGTTACTTTGCTCCGCAAAAAAGGCATCTTTTAAGCCTGGTTCACACGGCCAGTCAAAATCAAAAAGTCACCCGTCCAAGTCACGGAACGGCCTGGTTCGGTCTGACTTTTGTGTTGACTTTGTGCTGACTGGCGTAATTCAAATGGGATTGAATTTCTGGCCCTTGACGCTTTGACTGGACACGTTGCCAAAAAATGCTTAACGAAAAACATACATAAAACTTTGTTATTTTATTATTTGTATAATACGAAAACTGTATAAAGCCATCCAGATTAAACAAATTGGTATAAAAAAGCTTTTTGTTGAAAAGAAAGCAACTTGCGCTCAACGGCAACGCCATGTTTGTCTTGCGCCTTTTTTTACGTCACAGACAGCAACTTGCGCTCAACGGCAACGCCATGTTTGTCTTGCGCCTTTTTTTACGTCACAGACATGGCGTTGCCGTTGAGCGCAAGTTG
>JAHZNP010000574.1:0-49000 GCA_020615345.1 Triops cancriformis
GAAACCATCCTACAACCCTTTCGTTCCCGAAGAAATCAGTGCCAGTTGCTCCGGCAGGATCAGTGGATGGAAAAATTATTTAAACGTTATAAAAACCCTTTACCTTAAAATGTAATGGTCGAACGTGTCGTCTAATGTATTAAACCAATGAATTGTAAGACACTGTTCTTCTGATAAAACTTGTTTATTTTCTCCAATATCATAACATCTAAATACATAAAAATAAAATAAGCAAATTCGTTAGGTTTTACCGTAGAGTTTTTAATCCTGGTGAGTTTTTGCTGGGTAAGGTTTTGACTACCTTTCAAACGAGTCATAGTGACGTTGAGTGTGTTTACGCCTGTCTGCAGAAATAGTAGTTGTCAATCTTATTATTGTGAGGTAGGTTTTTTGACGATCTGCTAGTACTGACTCTGCCATTGTTTGGAGCTCCGGGTGATCATGGGTTCAAGTGGTGGGATCTTACGCGACTGAAGCTTTTTGAGACGTTTGAAACTTCTTAAACGTGTTTGTTTCACAACAAGCTCTAGAGGGAATTCGAGTTCCAGCATAACTTTCTGAAATGTTTCTAGCTCGGGCGTCTTTATTGTTTTTTTTTCGTAATCATATTATTGATGTAATCGTCCAGTGTAACACCAGGAACGACACTTCCGTACAACTTTATTTCATTCGTTGGAGTATTCTCAAACACGCCAAGGTTTTGCACGTTGAGAAGAAAGGAGTTGTCAAGAGAAGCTAGAGTGTTGCCCGACTCTCTAAAGTAGCATTCATACTTGGCGCATCTACAAAACTTTTATTTGAATCGTCAAGGTAATCCGTCTTTTCAGTTGCATCCGCACCGGATAGAAAACTGTCTTCTTTGAAAGAAATAAAACGCGATACAGCATTAGGTGTGCTTGTTGTAAGTTGGTGGCTCAAATCGGCTGTTGGAGGGGGAGAGATATGCTGGTGCAAACGAACTGGAACTAATGATATGTTGTGGGATGGATGTGCAGCCAGATAACGGCGAAACATTTTTTCAAACTGATGAAACTTTGTACTCAAATCCATTTGGTTGTCGTTGAGTGTGTTTTTCATTTCATCTTGCAAGCGGTAGAAATGATTCAGTTTCACACTAGTTGGCGGTTGTAAAGGATGGGTGCGTTTCTCATGTTTCATCAACTCATCCAACTTATCTGCCATTTCCAGTGGAAGGAGTCGCATGGGTTGGGCGCTCATCTCGGCCATGACAACGCAAAAACTCTAAGGCAGAATTTAACGCACTGACGAGAAAACCCCCTCCCTTATGTATCAAAAGAGTTTGACGCGAACGTAGACTCTTTTTCGGTTGTGCCAAATATCGAAGCGCGCTACGAAATTTCTTTAAACGCTGTTTTTCAACTTCCTTGAGAGGTACCACACCACTGATGACATTAAAGATGACTTCACAAAGTACGTTTATTAAATCGCGACTGCCATGTGTCAGAATGGCACGACGTACTTTCGGGTTACAATGGTGCAAAGTCTTAAGATAGGGTTTGAATTACTTTACTTTTCGGAGACACATGCTCACAGTGAGGAAGTCACAGTGTTACTGATAACAAAGAATAAAGACAATAGTAATCATAACCATTCAGGTGGTAAATGAATTTATTTTGTGTGTCGGGCATCGACATTAACATTGAAGAGCACACTGAACATAAATTGTCAAAATCCTTTTGAGTAAGTCGCACCACCGAAGGAAACATTTCCATCGTTCGTTCCAGCCGAACACTTGAAACTTTCTCCTTGTTGAATGGACATCTGCAAACAACAGTAAATTAATAAAAATCTGGTTAAACAATTAAAGAAAAGCGTAATCAGTACCTTACGTTCATCCCGCTAGCTGTAGATCCTTCAGTAGTAATCCTCTAAATGAAAGTTGTTGGGAATGAACGAGATATTATATAAAAGTGAATAAGAACTCACCTTCTGTATATCCGTAAGCATGACTAGAGATACGATCTGACAACCAAAAACGTTTTTCATCTATAGCTGAGAGGGACAACCTGTGGTTTTGAAATGTATACATATTATGATTGAACGAGCGTAAGGTGACGTTGGTCGTAAATACGCGTTGTCGACTTCCATAGAGTACCTCACGATATAATTCCAAAGATAATTTTCGTTTCGAAGCCGCTTTCGTTGTTCCTTTGGCTTTGCGGTATTCCTCTCCATCTTTGAAAAGAATACAGTAAAGCTTTTGGCGCAATGCTACGATCTCTGTAATTTTTTCGTCGCCCCGCTTCATACTTAAACATCCCTAGACGTTTGTCATTGCCAACGAAGAAGCATGGACTGTTGGGATCCATATTAGCTGTGTTGAAATGTGTTCTGATGTTATCACAAAGCTCATGCCAAAAACCCTGTGCACTTTCCACACTATAGCAGAAACTGTAGGTATCGGTGAAAATGAGCCTACAGCGAGATCCAAACCGTGGACGGATAATGTTGTATTGAAAATCATACATGTGGCACTTGGCTAGTTCAAGGATTGCGAATCCCACTAGTATCGGTTTGTTATAAAACACCTTGATCTTGCGCTTCTGCACTAACAATAAGTTATCATTCACTCGACGAGCGTGATGAAAAGCTGGCCTTGCGCTGTGTCGCAGAAGTGTTTTCTCATCCTTGACAACGTAAATTATGGTGCGGTTGTCCACATTTTTAACCGTTTGTTTAGAAGAATATACATTTTCATGTCATAATGAGACGATTCGCAGGTTTGTAACTTACCAAATATGGAGTTGTTCATGAGACCTCTTATGACATAAGAGGTCTCGCGCGGTTGGGGTGGGAGGATCGTACGACCTTCTCGATTTAGGCAGTCGAGATCGCTCAGCAAGTGCGCTACTTGGGAGGGAGTCACTTCCTCGTATTGAGCGTGGAGCGGAGTCGCAGAGTCGAAGAAATCTTCGGTTTGCATCGGAACGAATTCTAAAGGGTCGATGTCAACATGTAATGTCGCATCCTCCAACTCTCGTATCAGAGCTCCTTGGAGCAGCTGATCCAACCAGTCAAACTCGGTCGAGGCAGAAGCCATTTTGTTATCTGTTGAGAAGCAGCTAACTGGTAACGAGTGCTGGGATGCTCGGGGTTTTATAGTGACCTTGCGCTAGAATGAGTCGTTCCCCATTGGTCTGCTCTCCAGTAGGTTTCCGCCAGCTGTTGGGGCATCCAATGTCACTTTTCGTTCCCACGCTCTCCCGCAGAGTTTTGATTGAAACCAACATCTGTCTACCACATTGCTTATACTGTATAGACTCAGTCTGTGACAACTCGTCTGGCATTACACGTTCATCTGCAGGGTTATCAAGTTACCATGATCCCTCTTTTCCAGTATCCAGTACGTATCCTTCTGGCAGGTCCTTCCCAATATGGAAAGAGTCACGTGGTTGCTCAACTCATACGTAATTTGCACCAGCTTTTCACCCCCAACCATGCCGCGTTATTTATTGTTATGGCACTTGGCAGCAGCTATTTGACGAGTTGCTGAGCGAAACGGATCAATTTACCTTTCGAGAAGGATTTGACGAAAATGCTCCCCTACCCGAAAACTGTCTGCTGATTCTTGACGACTTAATGGATCATGTTTCAGGCGAAAAGGCGAAAGCGTTGGAAAATATGTTTACGAAACATTCTCATCACTCCAACATTTCTGTAATTATGATAACACAGAACCCCTTTTACAAAAATCTTCGAACTGTCTTTTTAAACTCTTCTCATATGGTATTGATGAAAACATCCAGAGATATTACTCAAATCCGCGCTATAAGTGCGCAAGTGTTCCTTAACCAACTCAAGTTTTTCATGGATGCATATAATCATGCTTGTTCAAAACCTTATTCCTATTTGCTTCTTTCATTTGACCCCAAAACCCCTGACAATCAACGATTGGTGACCGATATCTTTAATCCCAGTAAAACACCTGTAATTTACCAAATGAAAGAGCCTGTCAATAAAGGAGATAATATCACTACTTACTCATTCGCCTTCCTTTTCGTACAATTTTATCGCAAGAAAACCGATTGTTCTTGAAAAATTCTAAGCGTGATTTGAATTTCGCGCGTGTGTGGTATATATTGATTTTTATCTGCATAATTCGCCATCTAGGGAGTGCTGGACGAAATAGTTCTTGTTCGGGTCTTCCTAGATAGCAACCTGTACATTTATAGATGTTGCGTTCGTGGACTGGTATTCTGACTGAGTAAGTAAACGAAAACAAAACAACAACAAATTGAACTCCAAAACAAAGAAGCATGGTGCACACGTTTATCTTGGTAGTTCTTTTTTCTTCTTGTATGTTGGAGCAAACTGGAGGTGGAAACCTTTCGGGTAAGTGTTTTTTTAATTTGATTATGTATATACTAATCTTTATTTTTCTAGTGTGTCAAAGTATGCGATTAAATGTGGGCTAACACTTTATGCATTTTCTCGTGTTGACGAGATGGACACTTGAAGCTAAAAGATGCCTTTTGCGGAGTAAAGGAATAGAAGCTTCTTTAGGATGTGCTGCACTCTACCGAGAACTCGGCATAAGGCAAGTTAAAGCAAAATGTATGCGCTCTAGGATAAAAGAATGCAGCTTATTTATGATGCCTTTTGCGAGCAGATCGCTCCAAGCTATAAATGCAATAAAGCAGACTGAAATTAGTGAAAGGCTTTTGTGCATACTACATGAGTAAGCACGGTTAAGTAGTTGTCCTTTGCTGAGGAAAGTTATATGCAGCGTGTTAAAAAATGCATTTTGCAGAGCGAAGTGTAGCCAATAAATGGTATAATGAAGCAGATTGAAAAAATTACGGTGAATACAGTAAATGATAAAATGAAACAGGCGATAGTGAAAATAAGGAAAATCCTTTGTACATGTAAGTAGCTTGCATGAAGCAATTTTGCAGAATAAGTGCTAGACAGCATGTTAGACGCTGCCTTTTGCCGAGAAAAATGCGTGTAGCTAGCAAGGGCAAAGGAACCAAGAGGTTTTTGCCGAGCAAGTTTGCCCGCGACTAGCATGTAAAAAGATGACTTTTGCAGAGTAGTCAGCAGCAACCACCAAGCGCAAATTCAAGCAGTTGCCTTTTGCTGAGCAACTTGTCTTTTGCCTTTTACTATATTTACCGAAATTTCAATCTACTTCATTATACTACTTATTGCTTAAATTTTGCTCCGCAAAACGCAAAAGACAAGGTGCTCGGCAAAAGCCAGCTGTTTGAATTTGCGCCTGATATCTGCTGCGGTCTACTCCGCAAAAGGCATCTCTGAACATGCTAGCCGGGGCACTTTGCTCGGCAAAATACACGTGGTTCCCTTGCCCTTGCTAGCATGTTACACGCTGCCATTTGCGGAGCAAACTGCGTGCAGCTAGCAAGAGCAATCGGAACCACGTGGCTTTTGCCGCGCAAATTTGCCCGCGGCTGGCATGTTAAAAGATGCCTTTGGGCTACGTCAAGCGCAAATTCAAGCCGTTGGCTTTTGCCGAGCACCTTGTCTTTGACTTCTGCGGAACAAAGTTTAAGCAATAAACGGTGTAATGAAGTAGATTGAAATTTCGGTAAATATAGTAAATGATAAAATGAAAGATTCGGAAATGAAAAATGAGGAAAAGGCCTTTGTACATTAGCTTGCATAAGCAAGGGAATACGTCTTTTGCAGAGTAAGTGCTAGACGGCATGTAATGGCGCTTTCCTTTGGCTGCCCACGAGCACTTTTTCTTACTCCCAATAACTTCAACCTAGCAAAATTGCTGTGTTTGTGCAAACCAGAGTAAGAAAAGTGTTCTCTAGAGCAGCCAAAGGAAAACGCCATAACACGCTGCTTTTTGCGGAGCAAACTACGTGCAGCTAGCAAGGGCAAGGGGACCACGTGGCTTTTGCCGAGCAAGTTGCCCGCTGCTACCACGTTAAAATATGCCTTTTGCGGAGTAGACCGCAGCAGACATCAAGCGCCAATTCAAACAGTTGGCTTTTGCCGAGCACCTTGTCTTTTGAGTTTTGTGGAGCAAAGCACAATCAATAAATGGCATAATGAACTAGACTGAAATTGCGGTAAATGCAGTACATGATAAAACGAAATAGACGGAAATGAAAAAGAGGAAAGGCATTTGCACAGTAGATTGCATAAGCAAGAGAAAACGTCTTTTGCAGAGTAAGTGCTAGACCGCACGTAATGGCGTTTTTCCTTTAGCTGCCGTGGAGCAATTTTTCTTACTTTTAATAACATCAACGAAGCAAAATTGCTGTGTTTAGCAAACCGGAGTATGTAACACGTTCTCTAGAGCAGCCAAAGGAAAACGTCATAAGACGCTGCCTTTTGCGGAGCAAGCTTCGTGCAGCTAGAATGGGCAAGGGGACCACGTGGCTTTTGCCGAGCAAGTTTGCCCGCGGCTGCCATGTTAAAAGATGCCTTTGCTTACGTCAAGCGCAAATTCAAGCAGTTGGTTTTTGCCGAGCACCTTGCGGGTTGTCATGCCTTATGTTATGCTTTCTGTAAACTGTTTGTAGCTCGATGAAGAGGATATTTCCGCATTCTTACTGTTGTATTAATATATACGATTGATGAAGTTGGCTAGTGGGGGAAATCTGGCAGAGCGTGGTATGTGGCCCCCTCCTCCCAAGAAAAAATCCTTACCTTTTGTAGCTAACCGTCAAGCCGTCACTTAAGCGACACGAACCGAGTTTGTACGTTACTTTGACGAGTACAATTGGTTGTCGTGCTTCTCAAGATGACGTTTCTATTTCAACTAAAATATCAGGTCGCAAAACAAAATCGGCGCCGACTAGAACGGTGATATTTGTAAAACATGTATAGTATAAAATAATAGTGAGAACATTACCTTTATTTCCCGTTCATTACCGTCTGAATTACACCTCTCGTGAGAGCTTCCGCTGCGCTGGCCACGAGTGCCTCCGTCGGTCCCATTCCGCGTGTATTAAGAACCATGTCTACTTGGTACTGTGTCCGAAACCGATACTGATGTTTGGAGGGACCTTTTTGCGTTTATATAGGTAACAGGAACACGTCTAAGCAATATAAAAAGAAAAACTTTAAAACTTTGACATTTTCTTACTTCCAGACTTCCAGTTGTGCCAAAGGTCGACCTCCCACGCTATCCCTCGTCTTGAAAAGGGTTCTTCTACGTATACCGATGGGCCCACGTGCAGCTAGCTGAGACCTAGGAGCTTCGGTTTGTATGTCTTTCTATTCGTGTCTGTTATGGTCAACTTATGGAAATTCGGAGAACTTTGTATTACCCAGAGTTTTTATAATGACTAGTTGGGAAAGTAACTTCAGTTACAGTTCTGTTATTTCCAAATCATTTGCTGTTTGCAATTTTTTGGCAATTTTTTGCAGTTTTTTTTACTATCATGCGTTTTATTACTATAACCGAAGCAGTTTGATAGTTGAATATTTTACGTCATTTCCTGTATTAGGTTTTCGTACATTGCGTTTCATACAATTTCGTGGGACGTTTTTGTATGTGGCTGTTTTGGCAGTATATCTTTATGATTGCTGTACAGTACATTGAATACAAATAATACTAGTAAAATGCGCTATTGAGCAGAAATTGCGGATTTCAACTGAAGCAATAGGAGACATTTTCTCTACGATGAAACCGCTACCATCTTTGAGAAGCACGAAAAACGGAGTGTATGCTCAGAACGACATACAGCCCCGTCCGTGGAGCTTAAAGTGGCACTGGAAAGTAACGTAATTGTGCAGCGTATATTAAAGTTATCCGAAGACTTTCGTTTGATCTTTCGACATAAAATTAAGAAACTGGCCTTAATGTAGGGAATTGTTTTAAATCAATACGAATAAGATTGTAACTTAATATCTATTATTTTGACTAAGCAAGAACTTAGCATTTAATTTAATTTCCGATGGTTTCTGAAACCTGAGAAAAGTTTTGCGTAGCGGAGTCCCTGCTGTACAGCAAGCGATTTTTAAACACGCAACACGTGTAAAAAATTTAAGAAAAATTTATTTTCTAATCTCAAGTTTGGAACATATCTGTTTGGGATTAACTACATTTCATGTAACGAAAATGACGTTTCCCGCCATTTCAAGGGAACAAAGGACAAAATGGGAAATGGCGGGAAAAGCGCACTGGCGATTCTCAGCTTTTGTAATATGGAGGCAGGCACCGAAAACTTGAATTTTCTAGTGACATCAAAGGAATTAAATAACCTAATTATCTTAATTTTAACTACATTTACTTAGGTATCCTAATATTAACTATATTTACTGGTATTAAAGGTATAAAAGGGTGCTAATAAAAGGGTGGTATAAAAGGGTGCTAATAAAAGGGTGGTATAAAAGGGTGCTAATTCTGTACAAAATTACGAGATAAGGTAAGAGAACGTTTTAATTGACATTAAACTGAAGATTTCATTTTACATTTCAGTTAAATTAACCAGGCTTAGTAAAAAAAATAATGTACTTATTTTTGAAATAAAATTTTTGGTCTCGTATGACATTAAATTGCGGAATGTTCATCAAAATGTTTTCCACCACTATTTAATTAGTAATTGTATAGGCAACTTTTAAACCGGTTTTTACTGCAGCAATCACACAACTTCACATGATCGAATCTTCTGAGGAACTGAGCTTGTAGGACGAATTTATTATTTTCAGAAATTCTTCGTACAGCGCCTCTGGTGGCCAAACGAAGAAACTCGTAGTTGCTCTGCTCCGCAAAAGGCATCTTTTAATCGTTTCAAGATGGACTGACATGGATGTTTCAAGAAGATCTCATCAAGCCTGAGACTTCTGTTCATCATAGTAATACCTACTTCTCTACCCATAGATGCACCGCTTGCTTTTTTTTCTTTTGGTGCGAGGAAGTATTTTTTTAAAATCTTATTTTATTTTAGGACGAGTAAGTGGCGCGGTTTTGTCTTTCTTTCTTTCTAGTCACCATTCTACATTAATTGCAATTCAAAATATCAGTATGTGTATGGGGGCAAAAGCAACCAGAAGCTACCATTGCAGAAGACTACATTTTTTCTTTCCTTCAATGCAGAATTCATAAAAAAAATTCTGTTTCTAGGCAGCATTTAAAGAAGTCTTGGTGCGGTTCTTACCAATGTATGGAAACGAATAGAAACCACCAGCGCTGGAGAAGTCGATTTCTTTCATTTTGTAATCCTAATGTGGTAACGCAGGAGACAGTAAAGTCTGTTGTGTTAGATTTCCTTTCTTGAAAAAAAATGAAAAAATCTGAAGTATCAATGTGTTATTTTTTCTTGTATTTTTTCAATGTGTGAAGAACAATACATTTATTGAGCATGGTGATTTTGGCAGCCGTACATTACCACGCATTATATCCATGCTGCATGGCATAGCGCACAAAAATACGGCACTTGCATTATGGGAATGGCTCCCATGCATGCAAATCTTCAATCTCTGCTTTCGCTCACTGCATCTAAGACATCATCTGCAATGGCATCATCCACGTCTGAATATACAGCATTAGTTGTTATTAGTTCGCTCCAGTACGTTTTGTTGCTATCGCCCTCGTCGTCGTCGTCGTCGATTGTTATTATTTCACACTGCCCTGAAAGAAAAAGAGAGAATCTCCAATTAAAAACTAATAATAATAATAATTATAATAATAATAATAATAATAATAATAACAGCCTTAAATAAATATTTTGAATGTATACGAGAAAACAATATAGACACAATAAGATACGACAGCTTACGTCGTTATTTTTTAAAAATGAAAACTTACCAGATGGTAGTTGAGGTAATTCGTTGTTTTACGCCATTGTCACAATACGGTAGAACGAATGATGTCTTATCGAAAGTTAGCTTCGGCTTAAATAGTCACAGTCCTACCACACGTAGATAGGCCCAAGACGTAATTTTTCCCTACCCATGCCTACCCTTTTTCTTTTCACATGCATATCTAGCCCCAACCGAGAAAAAAAATTATAGCCACCATCTGGTCACCGACATTTTGACTCGTGTCTCCTACTTGCGATTCTGGTTACGCTACAATCTTCTTCGAGAGGTTATAAGCGTATACATATACACGCTCTCGCTCGGGTTTCGGATTACTGTGAACCACCTGTTTCCATATATTTGAGCAAAATTTATTGTAACTATGACTTCACTAATATTGAGCCAACGCGATGAGATATTTATTTACGTATTAAGTCATTCATTTGTTTTACATTAAACTTCAGCAACAGTCAATGGTACTAAAACTCGTCGTTAATTTACCTGTGGATTTGAGAAGGGTATGGATTGCATCGCATTGGGTCGTTTCCACATTAGGATTATTCCGGGATTTGGTAACGGGGTTAAAAGGAATCGCGCTTGTGAACAAATGCAAATATTTTTTCACCCCGAAAAGCCCTACAACTTGTATCATGAAATTTCGGTGTGGCAGGACGATTCCGAATTTCGATTCACTCCTGAGACACATCAACAAAGCATGCAGGTCTGACTTTTCCGAAATCAATAAAGCATACCCATGAGCAACGATTGCAGATTCCAGCTTATTGATGGAATGACAGAAATCATACCACTTGAAATTAATTTCGTTTGGAGCGATGATTTCAATTTGTACACCTGTTGTTTTAAAAAGGATAACTGTGTATTACTGACTGTTCAACTAAACGATTTTTAACGAGAAAAGACTATTTTCAACCATATTAAATGTGTACAATGATAAACTGCGATACATCTGTTCTACAAAGAGGACAATTGTCTATTTCTACAGAACAGGTTTTACATACAGCTAGGTGTCGACAAGGCAAAAAAAGAACTTTAATTTCACTTTAGAAACATTTTTTACATAAGTATTTTTCTCGCGAAGCAACTTTGAAAGATGTCTCGCTAGCTGATACGCATACTTCCTTTTCCAGACTTTTCGCTGGTGGTGGTGGTGGTGGTGGTAGAGTGTCCTAAATTACAACGGAAATAAGTTTTACACCGTAAGATTCGACAATTCTAAATGCTTACACTATGTTTCATCAATGTTTCGGCAACCTCGGGGTGCGCCGTCTCTTCTCAAGAAATGAGCATCTCGGGAACCATTTAAAATGTTCGCTCCAAGTTTCGTCATCTTCTTGCCAATTGTATACTTCAATTCCGCAACAGTAACATTTTACAAAATCACGTTCACCTAGAAAGAACATAAAGAGTTGTTTATAATAAAATAGGATTAATAATAGTAATAATAATAAGAAAACTTACCGAGATAATAGAATCCGGCTTTCGACACATAAAAGGCGCGCTTCATACCCGAATGCGACCAATTCGTATACGTTGCATATCTAACAATTAAATCTTTCTTGGTAGGATTACTGACGCGGGGGTTCGTTCTCCGCGAAAGCATTGCTTCTCCACTCCATATCTAACTCCTTAATGCTATTCGTTATAGAGCGAGTTGTATTTATACATGTTCGACCAACGTGGAAACTCGGTGCACTCTTATAACCATATCCAATAAAGCAGATCGTTCTGCGCGATTAAAATTACCTTCGTGAATGAATTAAATTTGTTTCGGTGAAATCATAGCGTTAGCCGTGATGATTAAAAGGTTCAAAAGAGAGTAGTTCAATAATAATTCGATTGTGAACGATTATTAAGAAACATTTGGAATTGATTATACACATCAATTATACGTAAAATGGGATTAAGAAACTTTTAAGTATTACAACAAATACAGAAAATGACGCGTGAATGCTACCTGTGTCTCGAAAGAGCTCATTAAGTCCACTTAGGACTTCAATAATCGTCGTGTTGATTGTAGGCGATTTCTTACTGATTGGTGGGGTAAAGAGAAATTTGTATGATAATTTCTCAGTTTTAAACAGTTTATTCAATCGTACCAAACAAAGAACTACACGTCACAATTATAAAGACAATGAACATAAACATAATGCAAGTTTGATTACAAATATAAAACATAAAACGTGGATGCAGGTGGATTAAACTCAGTAGCAATGGCATTCATAAGGTGAAGGCCTGACTTGCATGTCCGCCATGTTGATTGAAGACAACTCACCATTGGTTGAAGGATGTGCTGCGACGGAACTTCTTATTGGACGGGCATGGGTAGGTCATAGTGTCGCCATGGGTGAGACTAAGCAAGTTGAGCGGGCGAGGGTGGAGCTGTATGTTACCATGGGTTGAAGAACGGCTGCACGTGGGCGAAGAACAGCTGGTCGGGCAAGGTTGAAAGGGGCGTGGGTTACCGGCCAGCTCGCTCCCCATTCGACGGGCGAGGGTGGATTCCCATATCGCCATGTGCCGAAGAACAGCTGCGCAGGCTGATGAACAGCTGGTCGGGCAAGGGTGAAAGGGGCGGGGGCAACAGGCTGCTCGTTCCCCATTGGGCGGGCGAGGGTGGACCGGGCAAGGGTGGGTCTTTCCATTACTGCTCGCACCTTATAACTACCCACTGGTTATAATCAAAACAAAATCTAGGGAAACATTTTCGGAACACAGGGGGGGGGGGTAATACATCACACGGTTTCACCAACACACCGGGTCACTCCTTCTTGACAAACGGACTGAAATGGGGTGCCGCTTCCAGACTCTTCCGATGTTGTCTTGGCATTTCCCATCCGTGTGCCCCTCCGCTTGACAACGCAGACACAGGGGTGGTATCCGTACCACCGGGGTCGTGTTGACTTCGGGGTCCATTGGGACATGGGTGTCATTCTTTAAGGCCCGCATCACCTCCGGTGGTTGCTCGACCCCTTCCTGGCATTTTGGGAAATTGACCCGCTGAAGGGGGACGCCTTGTTCAGGCGGACCACCTTGCCATTCTCCACCAGCATGCGCACCCACCTATTGGCTATCAGGGTAGACCCCTGATGTATGCTGCGCCGGTACATCTGAACGTGACGTCCTGTCACCGGGATGTTTAGCCTGGGTAGGCGGCGGAGTCCGGAGGCACTAGGATAACCCAGCGTCTGGGCCTCTCCAGGCCGTAGCGGCAATCCCAGCTTTCCTAATGACAGAGCAAGGTGTGGGTCGGCGGTCGACGGCGAGGTGCGGTTCTTGGGCAACAGTGGCAGGGCTCCCGGCCTCCGTTGTCGGTGAACGAAGTTGAGGGTAGTGGGAAGCGAGAACACAGTGTGGCCATAGTGGTTATGGAGTAGGGATAGAACGAATTGCTCTATTGAGCTTAGACTATATTTAACTACTAAAGTCTACTGACTTAGCTCATTTGGCTATATTAGAATATTGGAAGAAGTGTCTCAGTAAGAGATTCCTGTGTTCGTGTTACGCTATGGGACCGCTCTTGAACTTCTTTCTCATGCAACTCTAAACGTTGCTCTAATTGATTTACTTTGACTAAAAGCGGTTTGTAAAGTTTAAGCCATGCAATTAAGAGAAGCTTAAGTACTATGCCTACGAACGACACTTGTTTCGCCCCGGTATTCGGTTGGTACCACCCAATGGTCGGAGTGGGCCGAACAGGCGACGGGGATGCGTAATATTCCCACGCCATTAAATTTCAATGATCTAGATTCGGGAGTCTTTTTACCACCCATCCGGCATGAGAGGGTGACTTCGGTAGGCCCACAGGTTGAGTAAAGCCAGGTCTGCCCTGCTAGCGGTGTTAAATAACTTTCTTTGCACCTTTCTATTATTTTGGGGCAGTTTTTATTTATTTTGGCGGTGTCTTCGATGACGAGGGCTGCAATGTACCTGGCGCTTGTTGCCAAGCGGCTTAGGCTAGTCCTCATTTTGCTAATTGGTCCCCCTGGACCGGCGATCTGTTCCAAATTTTGGATTTCCGTAAAGAATTGTCGGTCGGATGTAATGGCTACATAGTTAGGTATTTCGGACAAAGGACTGATTAGGCCGCTATTATTTATTGGGGTTGGAATCGTTATCACCCTATATAATTTAAGCTGCGTCTCGGGCTCAAATAAATCTACATCGATGAAGAGTCTGATTTTGTTTTCAAAAAGAGTGCATCTAACGCGCGTTCTTTTGTACCGCGACCACAGGGCGCCGGGCTCATGCTGAAAAACGATCTCCCACCCTAAGGTAGCTTCTGTTGTACGAGTAATAGGGCTCGACTTAGATCATCACGGTGAACGAGCATAGGTGTTAATTTTCCCGCCGCAAGCCCCACTAGGGCCATCCCAAAGTTTTCAACGCTTTGCTCAAGCCATGAGAAAGATTCCTCTACGGACCTAACTAGCTAATCAATTTCAGTTTCCAAAATGATGTCAGACGTTAGATTTGAATACAATTTTGACAGCTGTATCTTATCTTTCTGGAAGCCGGCTACGGCCCGTTGAAGTCTCTCTAAAGAGTCTGAATTCCGCTGAGCAGCCCAAAATGAGCTGATAATCAGAGTTACTTGGTCTTCTATTAGATGTACAAACTGCTCGTTTTCTTTGCTTCTAAGTCGTTGTCATTCGCGGTTCCGAAAAGCCATTTTAGTAGATTGCCACCCGCGATAATTATCCCTCGTCGACGACTTGGTTCCTCAGGTTTACGTAAAGATTGCTCGAGGGTACGAATGCGATAGGTCATAATAGCTTTCTGCTTCTCGAAACTTTTTAAGTCCCTTTGCAGGCGCCCAAAAATTGCTTTTCTTGCTGGGTCTTTTTCCTGGCTCACGTGAAGTGGAAGAGCTTGCCGGCCCGCCCTTAAAGTGGTCTCTATCATTTCGAGCTGTTCCTCTAATGAGCCGTATGACACGTCAGTTACGATGGTCCACTGTGCTTTACTCAGGACAAGTTCACCATCCGGTTGTAGGTGTACGCCGTGCATAAGGTTGCTGGGCTTCACGGTAGTCTGCCCTCTGACGAAGGGTAGGATAACCACGAGCGCTAGGCAAGCGCACAGAAAGCGACCTAAAGAACGCAACAGGTTTGTTTACAGGCGTGTTTTTTGTTGGTTATGACTATTTTTTTCCTATTGCAAGCTTTCTTTTGGATTTATTCCCTGACTGGACTTCCAGAAGTAGCCTTTTTGGATTTTTTCCCCTTTTGTGTATAAAAGTGATTTATCATTGCAAGCGAAGGTATTTGCTTTGGTTTGGTTTGAGTGGCCTCGGCAAAGTAAAGTGACAATCATTAGAGCAATGGATTTCATTAGAGCAATCCCAGGTGGACAAAGTTTTTTTTATTTAGAATGAGGTGCAAATTTTCGTTAGAGAAGTCAGAATGCCCTTTCTTGTTTCCTCGGCATTGGACTCAAGCTCGGCAGTCAAGGAAAAAGGTTACATAAAATTGAGTCCTTTTTCGCTTGCGACTTGAGCGCCGGATTGTCTGCCTTGTGGCGACGTTGGCATCCTGGATTTCATCCGATCTGTAAGGCAACACGTCAATGCCGTGTGTGGAATTTTCTCTGGCATCCTGAACTTCGTCCGAGGGGTAAGGCAAGACTTCAATGCCGCATGTGGAATCTTCTTTCATAACTTCGTCCTCTCCTTTTTCGCGGGGACTCCCCGCTAGTTCTGCGTACTCTTCGTCCTCGAAGGGCATTGTTATTTCGGTGTATGTTTTCAAGCGGGAAACATGCACTATATCTAAAGCCTTTCGGCTTTTCACTCCTTGTACCTCGTAATCTACGGGGGAAGTCTGTCGAATAATCTTATAGGGCCCATGGTATCGATGCAACAATTTCTCTGATCTTCCTATTTTTCTGATCGGGGTGTAAACCCAGATTTTTTCTACAGGTTCATAAACACTTCTCTCGTGCTTCCGATCATACTGTTCCTTTTGCTTTTTCCTACTCTCTTCCAACCGTTATTTTACCATCCTAAAAGCCGCTTCCATTCTGTTTCGGATTGGTTGTCCTGCATCATCATCTCGTTCGTCAGATTTTAAAACAGGCTCTGTCAATCCGCCCAGGGTGGCGTCTATAGGTAGGGTGTGTTCACGACCATTCATTAGATAGAAAGGTTAATAGCCCGTTGCTTGTTGCTTAGACGTGTTGTAAGCAAACGTGACGAAGTCTAGTGACTCATCCCAATCACGGTGGTTAGCGCTTACATATATTGAGAGCATGGTGGCTAACGTTTGGTTGAGCCGCTCGGTAAGACCATTGCACTGAGGGTGGTATGCAGTGGTGGACACTTGGTAAGTTTGTAAGGCTTTTATCACCACCTCTGTGAATTCCGCGGTCAAACAAGGTCCCCTGTCTGTGATGAGGACTTGCGGGTCCCCGTGTCTAAGCAAGGGGTTTTTGACAAAGAATAGTACGGTTTCCTCCTCTGTAGCAGCAGGGACAGCCTTAGTCTCGGCCCATTTAGTGACATAGTCAACGGCCACTATTACGTGCCTGTTTCCCCTCGTGGTTTCGGGAAAAGCACCCAGGAAATCTAACCCTACTTTTTCAAACGGCACTTCGGCGTAGATAGGTATCATGAGTCCTTTTTCTCTACTCTTTTCATCCTTTCTTGTCTGGCAAACCTCGCAGGAGGCGACACAAGTCTTAATTTTGAGGGTCATTTTAGGCCAAAAATAACGTTAGGTTATCTCAGTCCAAGTTCATCTAAAGCCTAGATATCCAGCTGTCATTTCGTCATGACACGCGTACAAGACGTCCTTCCTTAAGTTTCTGGGGACGCAAAGATTTAGAAAAAGCTGACCTCCTCGGAATACTTTCCTATATAGCTTGCCGTCTTTAATAGTAAAATGGAGTGTCCGCCGGCGAAGGTGGTACCCAGAATTAGGTTCCTCAGTGATTTCCAAGATTTTGCGACACCATGGGTCATCTCGCTGTTTCTCTTCGGTGACGTCATTGTCCCTGAAAATCGTGGTAAACACCATTGGGACATAATCTTGGTCTTCGGGCTAGTCCTCGCCGACTGGACAGCAGGAGAGAGCATCGGCATCGTTGTGGATTTTACCATTTCGATGAACTATTTGAAACTCGTATTCCATCAAGGCCAGGCTCCAGCGAGCGAGGCGACTGTTACTGACCTTGGTGGTTCTTAGCCAGCACAGTGCATGGTGGTCAGTAACGATTCTGAATGGTCTCTCCATAAATACTGCCTGAATTTCTTTACCGCCCAAACGAGCGCACAATATTCTTTTTCGGTAGTGGAATAATTCCGCTCGCATTTGTTAAGTAACCGGCTGGCGTAGGCCACTCCGTTTTCTTTGCCTTCGGGTTTTTGACATAACACAGCGCCGATCCCGTATTCAGAGGCGTCGGGATGGATTTCAAATTCCAGATTAAAATTTGGGTGAACTAGTATGGGCGAACTTATTAGAGCATTCCTCAAATCGGCAAAAGCTAATTTCTGCTCTGGGACCCAGTAAAAACCTTCATTCTTTTTATTAAGCCTAGATAATGGTTAAGCGTGTTATGACAGGTTTTGAATAAACCGCTTATAATAGGAACAAAAGCTAAGGAAGCTTTTAACGTCGGTAACTTGGTAATAGCTTCTACCTTATCCTCGTTTGGGCGTATCCCTTCGGAGTTGACCGTTGTGCCCTAAAACGTGCCCTTCTTCCCTCGCAAAGCGACATTACCGGGTTTTAATCTTAGATTTGCCTTTTCGAGTGCCATTAGTACTTTATCCATGTCCTTTACATGGTCTTCAAAGCCTTTCGAGAAATTTATTATGTCGTCTAAATAATCTAGGTAAATTTGCCATTTTAATCCTGCCAGTACTAAATCCATCATTCGCTGGAAGATCGCTGGTGCGTTGCACAACCCGAAAGGCATAACTTTAAATTGATAAAGCACATCTGGTGTAACAAAAGCTGTGTTGTCTATATCTTCTTCTCTGACTTTAACCTGCCAATAACCCGACTGAAGGTCGAGGGCACTAAAGTATTGAGCTCCCGTTAGGGCGTCTAGGGCATCGTCCACTCGTGGCAAGGGGTATACGTCTTTGGTCGTGACTGAGTTAAGTTTATGTTACTCTACGCAGAACCTCCAGGTACCGTCTTTCTTTCTAACCAGCACCACAGGTGAGGCCCATGTGCTAAACAAAGGTTCTATCACCTCAGCGTCGAGCATTTCTCGACTTGGTCCCTTATCAAGTCTATTTCACGGTAGGCGCTTCTGTAGGGATGCTGCGAAATGTGCTTAGCTTTCCCCGTGTCAATGGCATGCTCTATGACGCTACTGCTCACAAATTCTTTCTTATCAGTGGAGAAGCACTTAAGGTGCTTCCTCAAAAGTCGACGTAGTGCGTCGATTTGGTGGTCATCCAAACTTTGCGGAAAACTTTTCTCCAACGCTTCCAATTCAATCCGTCTTGTACTCTCTTAGCTAGTACTAGCCTCTTGGAAGTGTTTACTGGTGGCTATACCAAGCGTGGTGCCTGTGAAAACCCATTGGGGTTTATCTGTGAAACTAACTACTATCTTGTTAACTGTTCCACGCGTAGCGACAACAAGTGCGCGGCCTATGCTGACTCCCGTTTTTCCTAGCGCGATTTAGCTAGGCTTAGTCAGAAGTTCTCCCTCTTCAATTCCTGGCTGTTTCCCCATGGGTATAACCTTCCATGCGATCGTCTTGCCGGAATTAGGGGGAATAGAAATGCCGGCCTCACATATAAGCTTAAATGTTCCTTCCTTTTCACTAGGCTTCTCCTCATTGCAGGGGCGTGCCGAGGTGTTCTCTGTCGGGAGGGGGGGGGGGAGCCCGTAATTTTACCGACTGAATTCATGATTTTACCGACTGTTCTTGACGACGTAACTGAATGCAATGTTATAGTTTTTATCGGCTATCATATTATTAAAAAAATTACTCAGTTGGAACTTGGCTTAAACATTACGTGTTTTTATTGCAAAGCCACCGTTTACCACGTTGAGATTACAAATAGAATTTCCTGCTTTTCTTCGATTTCCATCGATATAACACGTTGCTAATATCAGTTGCAACCGCTATGTCCTTCTCGGACGCAAACACAGTGAGGTTTTCTAATCTTTTGTAACATGACTGAGCGAAGTGAAGTCTTGATTAGTGTAAGCTTACTAAACCCACGTTCTCCAGTAGTTGTAGTGACTGGAACTGTTCAAGCGACTAGATAAGCTTTCCAAACTAAGGGCAAGACAAGCTTAATTTTTTTGGTATTATCCAGCAATCTGGGGTACATTTCAAGCGGAATTTCATTGCCGAATTTCAGATGACAGTCTGCTTTGAACAGCTCCATTTCTGCGCGAAGATCGTCAGCGTTAACAAATCCAACGGGAAACAGTTTAGCAAATTCCGAACAGGCCCCAACATCAAGAATTCGAAGTTTATTTATTAGGAGAATCCTTTCTCCCATTTCTTCAAGCGAGTCACGCATTTCATGAATAAAGCACTAGAAGTGCAAGTCGATTTTAGTTTGAAATTCATTATTTCAGTATGGAATTTAAAAAAGTTTACATCCAAAACTCTTTACTCTCACTGGATAGAAGTCTCAAAAACTAGTAGGTCTCGTTGATGAATCAACGGAATCTTCGTCCTCCCTAAAACTAGCGGGAGGGCATGTAAATCTGTGGTGCTTGCGGAATTCGTACTAGGGATCATACGTTTCCTCGTCACAATCCAGAATCCTGTTGATATTGCGGGCATGGACTACTGCCAGCCTCCACCTGTTCCCCAATTGCAGAGTCGTCTATTTTCTCCAGAACAGAAATTGTTGCCGCAAACAAGTCCTTCGCGCCTATTATGTCCAACTTTTCTGCCCGCAGGCATGTTGTTAATGAACTTGCAACGTTCACAACATGCCGCATTAAACCGATCATGTAAATAAAATCCAGTTTCGTAACCAAATTTTAGAAGCCCTTTAGCCTTGTCTGTCGCTGCCCGATCTATCAATCACGACGATAGATCATCCTCCATGTTCACCAGATTTAGCTCCCTATAACTTCTTTTAGTTACCAAAACGCAAATTTGACATGCGCGAATGCCACTGGGTCGATTTGGAGAAAATTAAACACGCGTCGACGAGGCAGCTGAAGAGCCTTACTTCAGAGGACTTCCAGGAATGTTTCCAACAATGGAAACGAAGATGGGACAAGTGCTTTGTAAGAAGAGGAGAGTACTTTCAAGGGAAAAATTGATTTACCTTGAATTTTGACAAATAAAGTTTTTATGACCACATTCAGCGTATTTTACGGACAGACCACGTATTTTGTAGCGTTAACCGTAAATAAATGTAATTTCCAAAAGTGTTTGGTCTCAACACACGTGTATCACTTGTCAAAACTGAACAACGACTCTATAAAAACCTTGCAACAACCCAGAAAAAGACAACAAGAAAACATAACAAAAAAGAACGAAAACGGAAAACAATTTAATGGAAAAACTGCACACGAGTAGAAACTCCCCTTTCTCCAGTTCAAGGGCCGCGGGCACTTCCGCAGGCCGCACGTGACAATTTGAAAAGTGCAAGGATGCATGTAGTTTGTGGTGTTGTTGTTAATTATGGTAATGTTTAATGATATTCAAGGATGTTTATAATATTCAATGAAGAGTTCACTTGTCTGTTTGGAGTTCCTTGTTACTGTACTGTGCTTGGGTTGTTGTCTCCAGGGTTACCAGATTTTTGTTCATTCAGCAAACCAAATGAACCCGTAAAACAAACCAAAATTTGCAAATAGTAAAAAATTGCTAAACTATAACTAAATCACTTAGCTTGAGTGTGGGAAAACTTCTGCGGCATCACTGCGGACTATTTCTTTGTAAATCTTCGCGATTAAATTCAAACTAATAATGAAGTTAAAATAATTACATCCCGACTCAATTCAACGTTTTATTATTTCTGACGATTTTGATTATTTCCGCCGACAATTTGACGTTCAAAGGTACACATAGTCGTGTTTAAGCTTATTGCTGATCAAAAAAATCTTTTACATCACTCTAGCAGGGTCAAATAAGCTATCAAATTATTGACATGTTATTAGCAGTTTAACCGTATTAACTTTGCCCCGAACTAACCAATGAGTATCCGATTATTTTAGAAGAGAGTTCGAGTACCTTCCTTTCTGCTGTTTAGGTCTATTTTTAAGGTGATCCAAGGAAATCCTCAGCCTTTGCTCGTATTTCGAAAAAGGGAGGAATTTCTGTCAACAAAAACGCAATACTGGTCGGCATAACCTTAAAAACATGTTGCAAAAAGAGGTTGAGGTTCAGCTTAAAATTACAGAAGAATTTTAGGGACCCACATAGCTTAGTTTTGACGGTACCGAAAAGAAACAACTAGCAGACGGGACAGGGGAGACGGGACAACTGCAAGAATGTGGACTTAACACATGAGCTAACAGACATATATTAGGGTCAGACGCGGTACACCAATCACCCTCTGCAAACCTTGCGAAGCGCGGAATACAAACCATGACATGAAATTGGAGTCGAAAAATGATTTATTGAATCGCAAACCATTTTATGGAGGTAAATTTGCAACCTGAAATCAATTTGCGATGAATTTTCCCGATAAACCATAAACAAACCAAAAAAACAAACCAAATTTCCTTAAACCAAAGGCGTTCGAAACAAACCATTTTTCCCATTTTGGTTTGGAAAGAAAACATCTGGCAACCCTGGTTGACTCCCTTGGCCATCGTATTAACTCTTGACTAGCCTTTGTAGGGGCGGGGCCAATAATCAAAAGGTGATCGGCTCACTACATGTCTCCCTTTTTTTAGAAAGCTAGCTGGATTAACTGGATACATGTTATACAAAAGCAATTACAGAACGTAAATACATGTTATATAACACATACAAAGTGATGTGAAATCAAGTTGCTTAATTAGTCACATAATCATTAGATACAAAAGAGGACGAGCTTCCCGTTGCCGGGTCAAGCGCGGGGGCTCACTTCCAGGCTCGGCGTTATCTAATTGCGGGACTGGTCGTAGATCTTCAATTCCAGTTGGTTCCGTCTCCATTTATGTCTTTCTTCATTTCCAATGAATCTTTTGAACAAGCTGGCATTGCGAGTAACTTGTTCAATTCCACGTTGGGCTGTAACCATCGTTCCTTTTAATGCACTAACTTTGTGGGGTTTGGTGTTATACCCTGGAAGCCTTTTGTTTGGGATAGCCCTTTAATCTTTCAGAAGGACTTTTTCCCCTACGATGAAATTCTTCTGCTTAGCATGGTTATGCCGATGTGCGTTAGCTTTCATTTTCTCTTTGGCATTCAGGTCCTGGTTCTTCACCCCTTCCCTTCGCGGTTGCTGATGTGCGTTGCTGAGCAGAGCTGTCCGGGAAGTTCTGCCAATGTTTGCCGTATGGCCTCTTGGAAAATTTCGGCAGCGGCGTTGATTCCAAAAGACAGCCGGGTGTAGCGCCTTAATCCGCAGTGGAGAAAGTCGTGCTGTAGCGACTTTCCTCGGCCAATTCCAGCTGGTGATAATCATGCTTTAATCCAGTACTGAAAATACCATGGCTCCATCCAGCTCGGCTAAGACTTCGTCCAATGTGGGTGTTAAATGGCGCTCCCACTTTATAGCTTTATTGGCTTCTCACATTTCTACACATATGCGGACTTTACCGGGTGCCTTCGGTTTTGGAACAACTACGATCGGTGAGACCCATGGTGTAGGTCCGGTGAACCTCTCTATGATGCCAAGCTTCTCCATTCCTGCGAGCTCTTCTTTTACTTGTTGACGTAGTTGGACGGAAATTCAACGGAGTGGCTGCGCTTTGGCCGCTACATTCGGGTCTACATGGAGTTTGACTGTCGTGCCTTTCAATTCGCCAGATTTGGCAAACAGGTTCGGGTACTGCTGTTGGAGATACGAGAGATCAGTTGCATTGCTTTGTTCCTCCAACGTGTTAATCACTTCGATGAGACGTAAAGCTTTGGCTGTCTTGTAGGACAAAAAGTTGCCTGGGATTGTTGGGTGTACTAGGAAACGTGCCTTGATGGTTACCCCGTTGCACGTGATGTTATAGTAAAACTCTCCTGTGACGCGTAAGTGAGTGCTTCCCCATAGAAAAAGCTTGACGTCTGCAGGTGCTAAAGCTGGTGATCCCAAATGCTTGTGAGCTTCGTTGTCCAGAATGTTGACGGTTGTACGGGTGTCGAGCAACATTCATACTTTTGTTGTGCCAATCGTTGTTGCGATCTCTAGTTCCTTCGGGTGCGACGTTGAAATACGCAGGATGCGTTCTGCTTCGCCGGTGGTTCCGTCTTCTGGCAGTATTCTAAGCCACCAAGTGCGCTCTTCTTCACGGGATGTCCCTTCTTCAGTGAAGATCTGCCGGACTTGCTGCTTTTGAGGACGATTCTTCCCATGTTTTTTAACATGCTCGCTCTTCTTGCTTAGACAACACAGGCTGAAATGGTTGTTTTTTTACATGACTTGCACTGTTTTCCGCGTGCTGGGCAAAGTTCGAGCTTTTCGTGAAATTCAATCCCGCAAAAACGGCGTTTTCTCCTTTGCGGTTCTTTTGAGTTAAAGTATGCGTGTAATTTTTGCAAGGCATATAATTGCTCATACTCTGTGCCACCATTCAATTCCAAAAACCTGCGAATCGTGCTTACAGACTCAAGCGCAACAGCTAGTGGCGGGGTCGGCAAAGTCTCGTTGTCTTGATCATCTTCAATGGCTTCTGCTGTTGCTACTGATGACATGTCGAGGTCGCCTCCCTTCGTAGGTAGCGCATCGTCAAATGTAACAAGCAAGTTGAAGTCTTCCGTAATCATTTCTTCTAGCTTGTAGATCTTCGGACCGTCAGTTACCGCCGACGAATTGTCATCACGGTTTTTAAGGGAATTCTCGGACTCCTTCGTGATTTAGCATGCCGGAAACAGTTGCAATTGCCGTTGGGCTGAATTTGCTCCACAATTCACGAACCGTGTGGAGGGCGTCCAGAAGGGATAGTTTCTTAGACAGTCCCGTAGCTTCTCCGTTGCCTCCATTGTCAATTAATGAAAGCAGTTTCCGTAAAGCGTCTGTAACGGTGATGCTTTTATTGGTAAAATAGGTCTACATACTAAAAAGAGGGAAGGGGTTACTAGAAAAGGTGAACTAAGCCAAGATAGGCCTAACCTTCTAAGAGGAAGAACCAGCCCGGACTGAGCCGATGGTGTGTAGTTGAGAACGGTATTTATACTGAGGTAGAGAGGTCACAGACAGGGTGAATAATAGTAAAGCAGTTCTAAGGAATATTGTTCACTTAAGCAAACTAACACCAAAAGATAAGCTGCGCGATAAAGGCACCCAAGATCGTAGTCTTGGCAGGAGGGGCTTCCGTCTCCTTCTACTAGGCCTGTTAACAATATGTATCGCGCGGCTGAAGGTCCGTGACACAAATAGATAATTTCATTGTTACACGTAGTTTACATTGCCATGTCAGTGTGCCAAAGACGGCACATGCCGTCATAGACTAGGTTGACATGAACACTCGATTGATTTACATTGGACATGTCGGCATGACAAGTGGGCGTAGCTTTGTGAAAGCTGTTATTGTTTGTGTTGCTCCCACGCTTAAATTGTTCTCAACTGAAGATATTTTACGTGTTGCCACAATCGCTGGAATTTTTTTGTTCACGAACGAAATAGCTGTGTTGCAATATCTTAATGAAGAGGAAAGAAAGAAGCGAGCTTGGTTTCCTCGATTATATTACGGAAAAGTATGTTTAATAGTGACAGAAAAAATCTTTCCCCAAAACGAAAATCATCAGGTACAGCCCGTCTTAGACAGGTCAGTCCATGCTGAAAGAGGTCCGAGCTTTGATGCCGATGCCCAGCCTTCCCTAGAGGGAAGAGCTCTTGCTACCAAGGGAAATGGGTAGTTTTCGCATGGGAAACCATTTACTAGCAGTCAAGTTGCACCCTTTTGTTACAAATACAATTTGGCAAAATGAAACAACCTTCCATAAAATCATCCGTTATGTAAGGACTGCAAAAAACCATTTTATAACAAATAAACCTTGATTGAAAAAACAACTTAACAGAAAAACAAATAACACCCTAATATTTCCGGAAACGCTTTTATACGAGCAAAAAACATAATTACTTCAAAACCCTTTTAATACTTCGTCATTGCACCGGCATTATTTTGGCAGGCTAGAATGCGTTCCGGCATGGAAAAGGCTAACGAATTGAAAACATGAGGCTTCTGAGTCGTTTTGTCACAGACTCTGACAACTTCATTCCATAACTCCTTCTTATTGCTGAAATTGTTTGCCTTATTACATAAAAGTTATAATTTGAAGCCTAGCACTATTATATGTATGTTACTTGAAGCTCGGATTTAAGAAATGCCAAAGCATTTTCTATGGGATTTAAGTCTGGGGGGGGGGGATAAGCGTGACACCTTCATCTCGCAGATACTTCATCATAGCACGGGCTTTAAGTATGGGAGAATTGTCCTGTTGATATATAAAATGTTCCCCGACCAGCGCTCTCATTACAGGAAGTTCCTGGCGTAACACGTCAAGGTAGTCCTCCGCATTAAATTTGTCCGCCCTGATAATGGGACTGAGTCCTGAAGTGGCGGAAAACCACGCAAACACTAACACTGAATATCTACCGCTTCGGCACGAATTAAGCACATAATTATCGCTGAAGCGCAGTTTGTTCTGAAAAAGTTACAGTATTAATTAAATATTTTTTTCTCTATATAAACCAAATGTGGCCTATATGAGACTGAAGAAATGTTTCGTCAGAGAAAACGACTCTAGCCCAACCCAAGTAGCACACTTTGGTCGAAAAGTGGTCGAAGCGACGTCGGCGACGTCGAAAGTTATCGTAATTTTTTGACGTCGAACTGGCTGGCCAATTGAATGTCAGGCCGACGTCGCACGGACGTTAAACGTATTTTCCCAGTGTAACGACGCCTTAACGCCTGGGTAACGTTAAGAAGAGCATACTTCGAATAAATTTAAATTTTTTTTGACTAAACATGGTAAAATTTGTGTGAACTTATTTTTTGTAAATTGAGGACAATGATTTTTTTCAGAAATTGAAAAAAAATTTCCTACTTAAAATTTATTTTTTGTTTGATTTTTTAAATTTCACTTCAGTGCAAAAACGTTTAACACACATTTTTAAAATTTTACTTAAAATTTAAGGAAACTAAGATCAAGAAATTTCTCGGTTAATGTATTTTTCTCGCAGATTTAATCGTACTATTTGTGTTTTATTTATAGTGAATTCGTTGCATTCATTAGATATGCAATTGATAACATAACATTTGATAAATCACATAACGGGTCGTCGTTGGGTGACGTCCCCGGTTCGTCACCTTTCAACGTCGGTAGCCCTTGACAATTGGATGTCGACCAATAGGCATATCGTCGCGCGGCGACGTACCTTGGTCGAAAAAGAACGACCCCTCGACCAAAGTGTGCTACTTGGGAGAAGTCATTATTTTCATTAACAAATTGCCTACAGAACGCTAAGCGCTGCGCCTTGTGCCCACAAGGCGCAGCGCTTGTGCATTCCCATAAAACGAACTTCTTCGCTAGCCCACGAGACTGAATCCCGAAATCCTTTAACAAGCAATACCCAGCTTGTCGCGAATAGTCAAGATTTGCGACATCCGATAACCTCCGCCTTGGGTATTTTGGAAAAGCTACTGCAGCCGCAATAGCTATTTGCTTGTCTACATCTGTCGCTAGATTAGGACGACGTGATCCAACCTAAATTTAACTTCTATAGTGTATTCAAGCAACTACTTACCTTTTGTTCAACGTTCCCTTGCTCGTAATACCGATATATACACTTTCTCACGGTGAATCTGGAAACAATGCATTCTCTCGCAATCTCACCTGTGCCAAACCCCCCTTGATGCAGCCTATAATTCATCCTCGGTCTTCGATTTTAAGCTGTGGAGCCATTTATGTTTTCAATCGTATTAAAATGTGGAGCTTCAGCACTTAGATAACTAAAATTTTACTATTTATTGACACTCACATCTAAGAAGTTCGAGTAAAACACTGCTGTGTACAAGGACACTCACCTATTTATACTGCAAAATTACCTAGGTCACTAGCAGGAATGTAAAATAAGGCATAAATTATGAAGGATAGAAAAAATTAACGCAAGCAGTCACGGTTTGCGTTATGTTTCACGTTCAGTGCAGTGTAAGTGCGTCCAGGTGGCTCTGTAACTGCACGTAAACAGAGCCCCTCTCAATACACCCCCAGTCCGGAGTCAACCGTTGCCTTGCTCACTTCCTTTTGCTAACCTGCTTAACCTTTTCAGTGCCTCGACCTCTTCTACCGCTTCCTGATTATTCTACTGACCTGCTATTTGAATCCGACTGCTTTAAACTTAACAATTTTGGCGACTAGGATGGGTTTCGATCGCTTGGCCTGATTTGGAACCTTTCGCATGCAATTTTGTTGCTGGGTTGTATTGCGCAGTTAGAAGTCCTCGCCGTATGCAACCGTTGCGTTCAGCGTTGTCCTTCAACCTTCGGTTTACTTTCCTTCCAACAAATTCATTCCGGTGAGCAAGTTCCAATTCCTTTTTTTCCCTTTGCAAGCTTGTTCTGTAACCGGGAGCATGCCAACGTCAGCAACTACGGAAGCCTGAGCTTCAGCTTCTGCATTTTCCGGACTCAACTCTGGTCGTGTCATAGGACATATGTACCCGTATGTAAGCGCTACAAGTTGGTGAATCTACCTCAGCCGACTCCGACAGTATTATATTGCCAACGGCATAACGGACCCCGAGTTGAAGAGAACTAGTTTTTTTTCCTTTAGTTGGCGATTTCGCTTGCAATACGCTCTGGAAATTATGCTCTCCAGCTGATCCTACATTGAAAACATTTGAAGATATTTGTTAAATTCTCACAGCTCATTTCGTCGAATCTACGATAGAAATTGCAGAGCGCGTTCATTCCTACAATAGAAAACAGCTACCGTGGGAACCCTTTAAGGGAATTTTTAGTTGAACTTCGCATGCTACCTAGAGATTGCAATTTCGGAATTATTCTTAACTCCGCATTGCGTGATGCCTTCGTGGTAGGACTGCACGACGTCCATGTTCAAGGGAAACTTTTACCTGAAGCTGACTTAACTTTGGAGAGAGCGTTCCAGTTGGCTTCATCTCTGGAAAATGCGAAGAATAAAGCGCAGCAGATTTCTTCTTCGAGCGCAGTTAATGCATTACGAAACGGCAAGACCGAAGCTCAGGCCCACTTTTTCCGTTGCGGTAACTCTTCTCATAGAGCCAATAGCAAACTGTGCTCTGCTGTAAGCCAAACTTGCAAGAATTGCAATCGTAAGGGTCATTTTGCGAAAGTTTGCCGTAGTCGAGCAGAGGGTCCTTCGTCCAAGGCAACTGAGCCAAAAACGCAGTTCCAAAGGGCTCACAAGAGCCAACTCCCAAGAAAAGTAAGGAGTCATTTTTTGCAAGGAGAATCAAACAAGGAAGACTTTACCGAAAAGCTTTATCCTTAACTCTGTTACAGTGTCAAACATGGGAAATGCAAATCCGTATATGGTAGATTTCCACATAGATGGCAAGTCGATTAAAATGGAGCTGTAACCTCTGACGTCACCTGATGTTCGGGTTGAAACTTACACCGGACATGATGTCCCAATTATGGGGAAGGTTCATGTCCCCTTTACCCTACTTGGTAACAGCCTTCCTGTGGATATTGGCGTGGTGGATTTACAGCGTACCCCATTACTGGGACGCATCATCTTTAAGCAGTTTGGGCTAGAAGGTGATTTGGCTAGCTTGTTTGCTACCGTTCGGGTAAATTCTGTCGGGGCATCGAGTTCCCTCGAATCGGCAACCACCATACAAACCAAGTACGCACCACTGTTCGAGCCGTTTGATATTCGGGCTCGTCCAATCGCTGAAGTTCATTTAGACCTTAAGCCGTTTGCAATTCCTCGCTTTAGTAAGCTCCGTTCCGTATGCTCTGAGGGAGCCAGTAAAGAAGGAGCTTGAGCGTTTGGAAGCCGACGGAGAAATAAAGAAGGTTGCACACAGTGATTGGGCTGCACCCATCGTGGTCGTTTCAAAACCAAATGGCAATATACGTATATGTGGGGATTATAAAATGTCGGTCAATCCGGAATTAAGGATCGACCAGTACACCTTGCGAAACCGGCGGATCTGTTTGCTACCCTCGAAGGTGGAGCTTATTTTACTAAGCTTGACCTGTCACGAGCCTTCTTGCAAATCGCGTTAGACGCCGAGTCTCAGCCTTTAACTACCATTAATACGCTTTGGGGACTTTACCAGTATTGTCGCTTACTCTTTGAGATTTCTTAAGCCCCTGCGAAGTTCCAGAAAATTATGGAAGAATTACTCCATGATTTACGTTTTCCAAATGTTATCTTGATGATATCCTCAGCTCAGGGAGCACCAAGGAAGTACATCTAGGGAGGCAGGATCAGGTCTTGACGAGACTTAAACATGCCAACGTTCGTCTTGATTTGTCGAAATGCATGTTTGGCCTGACGGAAGTCCCGTTTCTAGGCATCATGGTTTCGGCTAAGGGACTAAAGACAGATCCATCCAAGATCCGGGCAGTCCAAGATTTTCCTAAGACGAAGGATGTCAAGGATGTTCGATCCTTCCTTGGGCTCATCCAATACTACAGTAAATTCATACGGAATTTGTCTTCGATGGCAGAACCATTGACCGCCCTTACACGGAAAGGATGTCCGTTCGATTGGGGACCTTCCCAAGAAGAAGCTTGGTCGTTACTTGTGAAAAAGTTGAGTTCCGAACCGATTTTATGTCACTTCGACCCAAAATTGCCGTACGTTTGGAATGCGACGCCTCGGGGGTCGGGGTTGCAGCGGTTCTTACACACTGATTTCCGAATGGAGATGAAAGGCCTATAGCCTATGCATCCAAGACCTAAACTAAGGCCGAAAGAAACTACTCTCAGATTGAAAGGGAGGGTCTAGCAATTGTACTCGGTGTATCCAGGTTTCACAATTACCTTTACGGAAGGAAGTTTACTTTGGTCAAAGACCATAAGCCCCTGCTTGCAATTTTGGGCCCCAAATCCGGAATTTCTTCAATCGCAGCGGCTCGTATGCAGAGACGGGCCTTAAAATTAGCCGCGTACTCCTACGATATGGCGGTTCGTAGATCGGAAGACAATGCAAACGCGGATGCATTATCCCGTTGTCCCCTGCCCCAGACCGTTGTAGATGGAGCTGCTGAGGCTGCGACCTGCTGCAATTTGAATATCCTGGAGGGAGTACCACTCATGTTTAGGAAATTGCTGGAAGAACAAGCGAGATTCCTCAATTAGTCAAGTTCTGGATTTTGTTAAAAATGGGTGGAAGGCCGGGAAAATTCCAGAAAACCTGAGACCTTACCAAACCCGTCGTTTCGAGCTTTCTTTGGAGAAAGGAGCTGTAATGTGGGGACGCCGCGTCGTGATACCGTCCAGCCTACGTGCTGATGTCCTGAAGCTGCTTCACGAGGCGCACCCCGGGATTGCACGTTCCAAATCCATTAGTCGCAGCAAGTTCTGGTGGCCGTCAATGGATAAAGATATCATCAGGTTGGTCGGGAGTTGTTCACGTTGTCAAGTTATCCCCGAACACCCGAAGGCACGATCCCCGAACAAATTGAAAGACGCCGCATGGCCTTTGCCCAAAGGCCCTTGGCAGCGTATTCATGCGGAGTTTGCTGGCCCGCTGAACGGCAAGATGTTGTTTGTCGTCATGGATGCTTACACAAAGTGGCCCGAAATTTTCGCATTCAATTCCACTACTACAGACGCAACAGTCGACATCCTACGGTCAGTATGTTCCCGTTTTAGGCTACCCCAGGAGTTGGTAACGGATATTGGCCATCAATTCACGCCGGCTCAGTTTGCTGAGTTCGCTAGGAAGAATGGTATTAGCCACATCATGGGTGCACCGTACCATTCACAAACGAACGGATTAGCGGAACGTCTGGTGCAATCAGTTAAATCATTTTTGGGGAAGAATAGTCGGGATCCGGCACCATTTCACACAAAGTTATCCAGATTTCTTTTCAATTACCGTACCACGCCCCATGCAACTACAGGCAAAAGCCCTGCGGAGATGTTATTAAATTTTTCACCAAGGACCAAACTTGACCTGCTACTTCCTACTAAAGTCCGTTCCAGTGCTGCCCCAGCAAGAATGGATGTGGCAGGAGGTTTTTCCGAAAGGGAGCCAGTCCTTATACGAGATTTTCGCAAAGGATTTCCTAAACGGCAATCCGCGATTATTACACGTCGCCTCGGTACTTATTTGTACCAAGCCCGAGCCGGAGAAGCATTGATGAAACGCCATGTCGACCAAATGAAGAAAAGCGTTTTGGTATCGGAATGGGAAGAATTGGTCGTTAAGGAGCCCCATAATACTCCTCATCCGATTTTACCAATCTCAACTGAAGCCGATCCGTCTTCCCCGGTTCGTTCTTCAAGCAGTTCAAACCCATTCATACTACCACCAAGTTTTGAACCGACCGAAGACGATGTTACTGCGTTTTCTGCGGATGTTCCTTCTTCTCCGCAAGAATCACCTGCTGCGCTATCTGTTCCTCGGATTAGTCCAGCTAAGTATCCGGAATAACGGCGCTCTCATTGTGTTAAGAAGAGCGCGCACAAGCCTGATTTTGTTTACAATTAAGTATTTTGTTCCTATCCTAAATTTCAAATGGAGGAAAATTGGTTACACGGGAGGTAGTTGTCATGTTTCACGTTCAGTGCATGTAGCAAGTGTATGTAAGTGTATCCAGGTGGCTCTGTAACTGCACGTAAACAGAGCCCTTCTCAATACACCCCCAGTCCGGAGTCAACCGTTGCCTTGCTCACCTGACCTGCTATTTGAGTCCGACTGCTTTAAACTTAACAGTTTGCAGCTTATAGCTTAAGTTTTTACCTTGACCTTGCTTTTTTATTAAAATATATTCCTCTAAGGACTTCAGTTGAACCTTCTGCTGATATACTTTCATTCTCGTAATCTCTATTGACTTGTATGTTTAAAAATTTTAAAAAGTAAAAGTGAAGTCCGAACACTTGACGACATATTTAAGAAGATCTGGTCTTTGTGATGAAAGCCATGGCTGAAACAAATAAAATCGGTGGGAAGAAGAAGTAACCCGCTTATCTTTCCCATCCCCTGGGTAACTGCTTTCGCGGCTGTTCTCTGGGTGCTCCCCGACGTATTGCTAGCGAGGACAGCTTTTGCCAGTGCCCAGATTTTGCTTGCCATTTGAAGGCTTACCTGGAAAGATTTTTTCTTTCACTATTGTACACAGCACTTTGAATTAAAAGAAAATATATTAAGATTATGTTTTTACAGGACTCGTGCTAGGCATGGATATTATAACAATTTAATGCGTGAATTGCGGCTGAATGTCTCCGGCAATGGGCCATTAGGATTCATAGAATTTCTTCGAGTGACACCAGCACAATTTGATGAGTTGCTGTCTTTGATTGAGCCAATTATTGCAAAGAAAAATAGCAATTTCAGAAATAGCCTTCCTTCAGTTCTGCGACTTGGTGTCACACTGAGGTAGATTGACTTTTAAAATACTAAGTAGTTCTACATCAGATTATGTGTAGGTACTTGAGCACAGGTGATATGCAAAAGTCAATTGCATATTCCTTTCGTATCAGTCGTTCTTCGACTTCTTTGATAGTTAAAGAGACGTCAATGGCTATATGGGAAGCTTTGCAATCCAAGGTTTTGTCTACTCCGTCACGAGGGCAATGGGAGACCACCATGGAGGACTTTTGGAGCATATGGAATTTCCCGAATTGCGTTGGAGTAATGGATGGGAAGCATATCAAAATTCAATGCCCCAGTAACAGCGGCTCAGCGTACTTCAATTAGAAAGGAGACTTTAGTATAGTCCTGCTTGCCGTATGCGATGCGCGGTATACATTCACATGCGTGGATATCGGCAGCTACGGAAGTTTACGTGACGGTGGAATCTTTGCTTCGTCCAAACTGGGAAAGGCACTACGGAACAACGCACTAAACCTGCCTGCTCGAAGGACGATTCCAAATACTGAAGAAGAAATGCCTTCGTTTTTTCTCGGTGATGAGGCGTTTGGCCTCAGTGAACGTATAATGTGTCCATACTCAAGAAGAGATGCCACGAGCTTCACTGAGGAACAAAGCATTTTCAACTACATGTAACATCGTGCCAAGCAGCCAATAGCCACTGGTAACTGATGTTATCCACTGATGGCAGCACTGCCTAGTATGTTTATACAGTTCAGATATGGTCTAATACACAGCCATAGCACAAAGCAAAATGCCTAAGTTAATTCTCCCGATTATCGCCTAGTGAACGACGCATCGGTGGTTTATGTTAGTATATTTGCACAGTCAAATATTACACTACAGACTATCGAGGGGCCGCAGAACAATTGAAAATACCTTTGGGACCGTCGCAAACCGATAGAGACTGATGCGTGATGTCATCGTAGCTGATATAGACAACGCTGCCAATTACGTTAAAGCAATAGTTTGTTTACAGAACTATTTAAAAACTGAAGATGATTCCAAGCCTCCAGCTCAGCGTTTATATTCCCCACCCTACTTCATGGACCAAGAAGACCACAACGGAAACGTGGCGCTTGGAGATTGGCGGATAACAGTGGAACGACTTCAACACGCTAGAAGACTTGGCAGTAATAACGAAACCAGAAAAGCGTATGCCCAGCGAGATATTTTAGCTGTTTTTTAAAAAAACCTTTAGGAAATTTGCCTTGCCAAATGAATACTGTCAACCGTGGAAAATGAAATAGAAGAACCTTTTAGTCTTAAACTGCTTTTTCTGTGATTTTCAGAAAATATGAAACTCAAGGAAAAGAATAAATCAAAGTCGGAAAGTTTAAATGTCAAGATTAAAATGTATTCAACTTCAATATAATAAGAAGCTGTTCTCCAGTTCCTCTTCTTCAAGATCATGTAAGATTGTTTGAATTGATCTTTTCGCTCGTAAATACCGCGCCTTTGATAGTTTTTTCAAAGACGCAGTAACAAGCTTTTCGAATATCACTTCCTCATGGACGTTTTCTTTATCTTCCAGTAGTTTTGCCATGAATGTCGAAAATTCATTACGGGATTCTTTTAAGGTGTTAATGACCGGACAGTTGGACCGTTTACGCTTCTTGAACGGTTTTTGCGTGGCAGTTGAGTGTCCGGCTACATCCAATTCTTCATTTTCGGGCGATTCAAACATAGTTTCGTGTTCGAAGGTCGATGTCTCATCGTCCAGTACAAAAACCTAACATAATTTTTTAAATTACCTTATGTAAGAGACCGATTATTTAACCCTTGGACAGTAACTTCTTGTACGGAATTTTGTCCGGCATTCTTGTCTACATGGCATTCCAAATTTGTTTCGGTGCTAAATAAAAAATTACAGAAAGAATATATTATTATAAAATATTATCATAATATTATAAATTATAACTGTACGTATTCCCTATTGTTTATATGGTCAGTTAAGAACCGCATTTGCTCAAAGTACTTTCACTTTGTTGTATTACTTGCTGCAGACCCGCTTGGAACAGTCTTTATTTTCTTGAGATGCCTTGAAAATCCTTGACCCAAAGTCAACCATCTACTTTTCGCCTGTTCTGCTCCACCTATTTCGATTTTAAAAAATTATAATGTACTTATACGAAAATAAACGATAAATTATTACCTTGTAGACCCAACTCTTGAGCTATCTTGCTCCATGTGTTATCTGTCCTTATGGCATCTTTGTAAAGTCGTGAACTTTTATAATAGAAATTGGGGTTATTCCGCACTAGATCGATTAATTTGTCTTCAAATGACATTTTTAACAGAACAACTACCTTGGATTTTTTAAACAACTAAACAGGAACAGGAACAAAGCTTAGGAGAAACATTGGAGAAAATGCTAGGATACATTACAAACTTTCCAGATATTGACGTAAGGCTTTCCCCCTAATCCTTTTCCATACTTCATTGAAAGTAATAATGGTTCTAGCTATAAGACTATGTACAATTACCCATACAATTTGTTTTCCGCGCCAATCTTTCATTAAGCCAAACCTACCTCTTTTCTGATTGGTGCTTGTTTGTATGTCAGCCCGAAAAGTTGAGCAGTGCTCAACATTTTTTTTCGGCACAAGCTCCGAGTTTGTCAACACTACTGAGCATGTGCAGACCCTATACGTCACGATCAGGGACGTCAGTTGCTGCCGCTTTTGGCACACAGACATGGCAGTGTAAACTACGCTTAAGACTTAAGACCCGTAATGTCGTTTAAAGTTTGCTATGATGCCTTGATCTATCGGCTGTATCAACGGTATAGTGTTTGGAGCTGGAATACCAGCTTCACATTCGTGAGGCGTACATTATTTGTATGCGATGTACAATTGTCACGCAACAAAATAATTTTCCCCTTTTCCAGCCCCATTTTCTATCCATTTTACTAAGCCATTCTTCACACAGTACTGCCCGTACGAAATAGTTGCGTTTATTTTGCGTTTGAAACGCATGATTGCCGCTATTTTAACGCAAGTAAATTATGTATACCGCATTTCTAACTGAGGCTTTATATCTGTCGTTTCACGCCCGACTTTACTTCATTAATAGATCAGTTAAAATTCAGGTAAGTGAGAATCTGACGGCATCAAACAATGCGTTAAAAAACAAGTTATAAAAATGTAGAAATCACTATGAGCTCAGTTACGTTTCATGTGAAAATGTATTATGCGTGAACCTCAAAAACTTTATTTGTGGAAATTACGTGAAAATCATCTTGAGTTAATTTATGGTGTACTTGCAATTTAGCTAAAATATATCAAGATTGCAGTATGTTAACTTGAAACAATGGGGTGGCGCTGCTTGACGCGCCAGTGCACAGTAGTGTTTTCGCGCGCTCTGTTTTCACCCAATTTTTATTGTATTCAGTTGCATTGTTGAAGTATTTTTTAACCCAATTGTGGGTAACTTGGTGAATTACCAGTAGCCAAAATTACAGAACCATTTGTGCGTGTTTTAAGCCCTAAACGTTAAAATCTTAGGTCCTCCATGGCGTTTGCAGTAAACTCGCCCAGCCGTGGGGGAACCCAGAAATTGAACGATCCCGGCGAAATCGAACTTGACCCAGAAAATCCAAGCATTCTCTATTGTGAAACCTGCAGCAATCCTTTTGAAAAAGGATGTACCGGCAGCCAAAAGCTGTAAGCCATACCGCAAAAAAAACTTGCATTCCCAGTCAAAAAGCCCAAACTCTCCTGGCAACGACCCCACTGCCCATAGGAGACGCTATCAATCCCTTGAAGAGATTCAGCTAAAAAACCTGCCAAAGAACATTGCCCAAATCATTAAGAACAATCAAGAAATTATGATTTAGGAAATGGCAGCCCTCAGAACTGAGATCTATGAACTTAGACAAGAGAAAACAGATATGGAATGGAACGAGACCTCTTGGAAAGAGGTGAAGTCACACATGGCTCCATCTGTGGCCGCGGTGTAACAAAAATCGTGGTCCCAAGCGGTTCGAATGTCGAATACGCTTTACAAACTCGAGATGAAACCTCCGCAACCTCCAACAGCAATCCGACAAGGAATTTGCCCTCAACAGTCCAAGAAGAGACCATGGTTCTTGAGCAACTGGACATGGAGAAAAGGGGTAAATCCCTCCCCAAAAAGGAGCTTCTTGCCCCAATGCTCCAAGGCCAATCTTCGCGAGAAAATCGAAAACGAATATTTTGATTCTAGCCTTCAAGAGCAAGGAAGAAAAAGATAAGGCGAGCCGTCCTCAAGACCGCAAGCATGAAAGCATTGGTCCTATCAAAGTGGTCACCAGACAACCGATTTTCGTCTAGTCTTCCATCAACTTCCCAAAGACGAATCTTTGGAACAAATTTGTTTGCATCTTTCGGACACGAACTCGGACTTGAAAGTACAGTTTTCTGCAGACAAGGCCAAGTGGCTTAACGCAACTAGTACCAAAGCCTTTGGCTCCATCATGTATATGTGCTCTTGGGCCGAGGAAAAACAGAAGATCGAAGATGGGAGGGTGCTTTTGGCTTACAACAGAATCATCCAAGTGGAGGAAGCCAGGCGCTCGAATGTCCTCCAATGCTACAGGTGCCAAGCTTACTGCCGCATGGGCGCGAGCTGCCGCAGTGAACAACCTAGTTGCGCAAAATGCGGAGGAGGACGCGACACCCGGACCTGCACAGAGAGCAAACGCAAGTGCTTCATTTGTAAGGGTGACCACTTCGCGTTTGACCAATCATGCCCCATTAGAAGGAAATATACAGAAAAATCGGCGGTCAAACTTACTGACCAGCGGAGTGCAGCCGAACCGGAAGCAGCTAACTGCGAATCTAGGACCCAAAAAAGACGCCCAGAATGACACAGCTGCTGGTTCAAAATGTAAGGAAAAGCTACAACCAACTTACGGAGCTCATACGGGAGGCCACAAGCAAGAATATTGACACGATAGCAGTCATGGAACCTCCGAGATACTTGCCATATCCAAAGATGGAGGGCTTTGAAGTAATTAGGCGGTGTGCTTCTCCTTCGCAAGAAGAACAGTCCATTCTACGTTTCGGAGGTTTCACAGTTTATGCGGCTCTCAGACTCTCCATCGCGGGCACCCTCCCCATAATGGTGACTGCATTATACAGAAGGCACACCACTGACACCACATCATTTCGCTCTGACATTTGGAGTAAGCACGGACATGAGGATCGTATTGTAATCACTGGTTACTTCAATGCCCAAAATAAGGCTCCTGATACCGCTGGATCACAATTGTATGATTTTGCATCGGAACAAGACTTGGCCTTGCTAAACGAGTGAAACAGACCTACGTTTCATAATGAACGTGGTCACAAGTCCACTATTTACCTAACGTGGCTATCACCGACCCTATGCACCGAAGTTGAATGGTCCATTCTGAACGAAGATTCACATTATAACGAGTCTGACCACAAGGCCATAGTCCTGTCGTTCAAAAATCTCTCAGTCCGCAAAAAGAAAACCTCGTGGTCATACGCGAGAACAAACTCGAAAGACCTTCGCTCCCACCTGTCGTCTAACTTACTGAGAACGCGCCCAACGCTATCGGAACCGCAAAGCCCCCAGGATATCGACACAGCAGTCGACTCGCTCACTACTACCATTCACGAGGCTATGAAAAAATACATACCAACGAGAACTGACGAAAATCGGAAAAATCCCTGGTGGAATAGCGAACTCTATCGCCTTCGAAAAGAATTCGCAGCCGCTCTTCGACGTTATCGTGCCTTAGGAAAGCTCGAAAAGGGAAGAATGTAAAAATAAGCGAAATATATATCGGGGAAGAACTCGCGAGTTTAAAGAACGATACTTGACTTCACACATGGATATCCGAGCAACAGGGTTTTCTGGAACTTCGACCGTCACCTTCGTTCGCATAATAACAACCGGCTACAGCAACTAAGTCAAGACGACGGCAAATCCTTCTCCGACCCTATATCAAAGCTCAAATTTGTAGCACAACACTTGTTGAATGGCATACTTGTGGATGCATCCCATGATATTCATCTCAACTCGACTTCACCATATTGCTAACAGAGTACGTCTGTCTCCATACGAGGAACCCTTCTCCGTGGAAGAAGGCTCTCGAAAAATACAGGCTCTCGTATTGAAAAAAAAACATGGCAAGTAATTGGCCTTATGTGGTGGGTATATTTAACGCCTCCCTCTCCCACGGCTACTACCCTAAAGCATGGAAGACAGGAAAAGTTGTCCCGCTCCCAAAACCCCGTAAAGAAAATTATGAGACGATCAAGAGTTTCCGTCCCATCTCCCTACTCCCCGTACTTGGGACGATGTTAGAGAAGGCCATTGCCACTCGACTCAAGTTTTACCTTGATAACAACAAAGTGTTGTCGAACATGCAATGGGGTTAGAGACCGGGCAGATCAACAACCGATGCTCCCATTATCCTTAGCGACTCCATTCTTCGGAGCTACGACAATGGAAAAGTGGCAACAGCCCTGCTCCTCGACATCTCCGGAGCGTTTGACAACGTAGACCATGGTATGCTCGTCGACGAACTACGCAAGCGAAAGTCCCCAACATATTATCGTCTTGGATCGACAGCTTCGTAACGGACCGAAAAATTTTCATAGTCGCTGAGAATGACCAAAGCGATATTTTTCGTACCACAAAAGGTGTTCCTCAGGATTCTCCCCTCTCATCCCTTCTTTTTCTCACCTACATAAACAGTGCCCTACACGTAATTAAACGAAAGCGACTTAATGTCCAAGCTTTTGTGGATGACATCATTCTCATTACGTCCGGCACTTCAAGCGAGGAAAATATAGAATTGCTCACGAACAACTTAGGCACCCTAGTGAAATGGGGCAAAAAGTACAAATTGGAATTTGCCCGCAAAAAGACGGAGCTAATCCACTTCTCACGTAAACATAACGAAGAACGTATAGCGCTAGTCTGGGAAGATACCACGATCTACCCAAGGAATCCATGCGATACTTGGGCATCTTCTACGATAATCGTCTAAAATGGAACCATCACATCAACCATCTGGCTGCGCAATATGAAACCGTTCTACATAGGATTGCTAAGCTTGGAAGAATTTCGAAGGCAGTAGGGGAGAGTGGGGATGTTTCGGACAATTTTTACTTTTTGCTTATGTAGGCTTCCACGTGTAATGGAACGTAAAACTTTTGCACGTTTTACGACGTCAGGTCTTCTGCTCTATTTTTACAAGTGGAAGTATTCTGTTTGGAGTTGCGAAACTGGAAATATACTAATTTTTCTAGGGCTCACTTTTAGTCCGAATGTGCCCCAGGACAAGGGCAGTTTCGGACAGGAGTGGGGCACATTCGGACTGCACGAGTTCTAGCCACAAAGGTAAAGAAGAAACGTCTTGTTTGTAACATCACTGGGTTCCATAAGGTGGAATATTTGAACAAGAAATCAAAGCTTTTTTGTCAGCATTGTTTCAGAAAACTAAATGTTTGGTAGTGATTGCACGCGTATTAAAGAACAAGTGACGGAAAGCTATTCAAGGGGCAAATACGAATGTGCAAACAAGAAGATTGGCCTCGTTGGAATGTAGTTACATTAGACAAATGAATTGTAATGAAATCGTGCAATTAGCGAATGTAAGAGTTTGACGGGCCGCGGTTTACTATGTCCGGAAGTGCCCCTACAACCCTGTCCGAATGTGCCCCAGATACCTTTTCGAAATTTGAAAATTCAAAGCTCGGAGTACACGAACTTTTTGAGTTTCAACTCTTGTTATATTTATAGTTTATTATATCAGCTTGCTTAAGAGTCCATTGTTTCAAAAATTGGTTATATTTAAAACAAAAATGACGCTTGACACAAAGAGGGAAATATTTACTTGCGCTTGGTGTTTTCATATAAACGTGTCTAACTTCTGAACGCGTTGGTAGAATTAGTTATTCTTTACCCGCAAGAGCCGTATAGTGCATCATTTACTATGCGAATTTTTTCAAGTGTATTCCTATTTTGCGACACCAGATAACTTCAGATTCCGAATGTGCCCCAAGTCCGAAACGTCCCCACTCTCCCCTAACCACAAACAACTTAGCTCCCTATTCCAAGCCATTGTCCTCTCGAAGAAACGTTATGCATACCTTGCATGGAGTAATGTTTCCACTTCCATACCATGCATGCTCACCCAAATATACAGAAAGGGTCTGCTCACCATTACAGGCGCCTTACCGTCGACTCCTTCCGTAGCACTGGAGGTGGAGTCGGATTACTGCCACTGGATTTATACCTCGAGAACGCGAATCTTAAACACTTCGCCTCAAGGTTCTGGAACAAGTGGCCCATTTCACCGTTAACTCCCAACCACAAAAGATACACGCTGAGTACAGAAAGGGCAGGAACGCTTGTGGAAACATTCTGGAGTTCGCCACCAGATTCGCTTAAAAAGGCTCGTGGATGGATTGACAACGAAGTAATGAGGATATGGAAGTTACGCTAGAGCACGAACAATGGCCCCCTTCGAGACTTAGTACCGGAACCCATCCACCGTGGAATCGTCCACATACCTCTCCCGAGGTGTATCATCACCAAGATGATACAACTGAGAACCACGCACTACCCCACGAAAAGTTATCTTAGGCGCATCCGGAAATCGGATTCAGACAGGTGCCCTTGTCAAGACCAAACGAAACAGGACATTTCTCATTTGCTCTTCCACTGTCGCCGACTCAACAAAGAGCGATCTCAACTACTACGACAATTACGCCTCGCACAAATCCATTTTAACGCCCAACTTATAGTCACCAACCCTAAAGCCTTCCCTGCACTTGTAAGATTCATGGATCAAACCATCAAAATATGCAAATTGTACGAGAGGAGTGCATGGTTTGTAAATATCAACAAGCGATACTAACTTTCCCTTCATTCTCCTATCCCTCTCGGGAAATGCACTAGCATTTCCCATGTACAAGTCCTACATCCCCTAACGCTGTAATACCCGGTCGGTTACCAATAAATGACCCAGTAACAGGCTACGGCCTACACTGGAATTAAAGGAGAAAAAAAACTTGAAACATTCACGAAGTGGTAGGTGTTATAATTTTATTTAAAATTTGAAACTTTGTTTTTTAGATTTTGTTAAAAATAAATTGATCTTACATTAATTTCAAAATTTATTTATTTTAAATTTTTCAAAAATTGAATTAATAATAAATTAATTTAAATTTTTCCTTTTATAATTGCAATTTTCTAAATTAATACCTACTTGTTTTTATTTCGGTTACCAACGTAGGCTCACGCCTATTGTCGGTTTCATTTAGTCAGGTACAATTAAAGGTATCACTTTCACTCATCAAACTTAACAACAATTAGGGAGTTAGGGAGGAAAAGGGTAGGTAGGAAAAGAGGAGAGGGTAAGGTATGTGCTACAAAAACAGGGGAGGGGGTGAGGTAAGGTATAAAAAGGTATAATAAATAGCTTTGGGTGCAAACACTTCGGGATACATGCGTGTTGAGGTAAAGGATATAAGGTTTCAGCACTTTGCCATCATTATATTGTGATTGCTGACCGAAAGAATGAGGCTATGTCGTTGAAGAGCTTTGGTTCTGTTAGCATATTTCGGGCATTGAAGTGTATTTTTAAGGAACGGAAAGGAGCACAGCTCTTCCTTTGTTCAGCCTTCTGCAATTGAAAAGAAGATGAAATACCTACTTTTTCTGACAGTAAAGACACGGAAATATTTTTCAATTTGATTTGCATTTTTCCTTTACATTTCATTACAACATATTAAAAATGAAACAGCATTAAACGTTAACAACATTAAAGTTTAAACAACATTAAACATCAAACAACGTAGAAGGAAAAATTTAAACAAATGGCAACAGGACAAAGGAAAACTAAATGATCAATTTACAACACATGCACAAAATTAACACCATGTTATTCAATTTCACAATGTTCTTGCGTCTTGCTCATGTTCCTGCACTTTTGCGAAATCGTTTTCTTGATTTCCGTGTCCCGTGCATGAGGAATCAGACTCGACACGTAATCTGAAAGAAAAACATGAATGTTAGAGAATATTCTAATAAATGAAACATTTAGGAATACATTATGCTTACCAACAATCGCGCCGATTTTTTTCGGGCACAGTTGATTACGAGCTTCCCCCTTCTTTTTGCTGTGCTGCAAAGAAATTACAGCCCAGTCAATCTCGTCTTCGTTAAAAACGATTGGCGTAAGATTTGTTGTAAAAATATTCACATTTTTGGAAAAGTTTCTTCTGCAATAATTTAAACTTTTTTCCGGGATTTCAGTTGCTTCCATGAAAACCTAATTAAGTAGAATAGAAATTAACAAAAATAAGAATGACTTCGTACCCGTTCTTCATGACTAAATGACCATGTTCTTGGCCATATTTTTAGGGCTGAAAATCGGTTCGACTCGAGTCGAACCGAGTCAAGTCGATGTCGACTCGACTCGAAAATGATCGACTCCGACTCGACTCGACTCAGCAGCGACCGACTTCGACTCATCTCGACTCGGCAATGTTCGACTTCGACTCGACTCGACAACCACCGACTTCGACTCGACTCGGTTTAACAGAACCAGCTTGGGTAGGCTTAAAAGTTGAAAGTCATTTTCACCGGAATCGACCTCTCTTCTGTGTAAACTATGGAGTTCATGGTGAAAGTCTTGCTTTCTCCATGTAATGTACTTCGCAGTCGTACGCAACACTTTCTCCTCTACCCTATTTAAGCACCGACTCGACTCGGCAGTGACCGACTCCGACTCGACTCTACTCGGTAGTGACCGATTCCAACTCGACTCTACTCGGTACTGACCGACTCCGACTCGACTCGACTCAGACAACGTCCGACGCCGACTCGACAAAGACCGACTTCTGCTCGACTCGGTTTGGAAGGAGATGAGTCGGGTCGAGTCGAACTGTTTTCAGCCCTACATTTTTTCCATATCATTGTTCGAAAAACTGCCCAACTGGTCTTGCGTTTCTTTTTCAATGTGAAATGTTTCGATTTCAGTCACTTCGTCCTCAGGTTCTGAAACAATTAAGGGCGAATCACGCTGCAAGTCCGAGTTGGACGATTCCCCTTCGCTGAATTGTTCGTTGAGAATACCTTTCGCTGTTGTGATCTCATTGTAGGAAGAAGTTGGGCTACGTGTACACATTTGACTTATCAACTCGTTCCGCTTTTTCGTCCAGCACAGATTTGCTCCCTGAAAATTGGACATTAATGTAAATTAAAACAACCTTAATTATAGCGTTTATGCACACACACACGCACATGAAAAATAAGTAAAGAGGAAGTAATAGAATTTTCACTTACTTGCCGTTTTAAGTACTCTCGCTTTGTACTTCACAACCTTTCCATTTCTTCCAAATGGCCACTCTACTAGGCTAACTAATTATGGGTGTCTGAGCATTCGCTTATCCGTCACGTGCTTTATATCAAGAATACTATACCTTTTTTATTTGCACTTTTTTGTATCCAATCTCCAGCCAGTACACAAGAGCATACATGTTTCAATAGAAGCAGAGCACAAACTGACACTTTATAGCACACATAGGAATATGCATAGCAAAAAGGCGTACTTGCACGCCATCAAAGGGCCAATTGCAAGGGTCACATTAATACAGAGGCCACATTCCACGCAATCATCAAGGGATCAAAAGGACACTCTTATTGGGTAGACAAACGAAGAAGATTGATGGAAGGGAACTGGCAAAAAATACGTAATCTTCTACGAGTGCAACATTTTATGTGTCTCTAGTTTTGCATAGTGGATGCCGCATATATGAAAGAAAGCAGTGCGGCATCTCCCTCGAGTAATTATCACCTCAATTTCCTTGTCGTAGGAATCCTTTGCTGATCCCCGACGTTGATAATAAGAGGTGATGGCTGGGAATAGCCGAGGTCAAGGTTCCGGAACATGCTAGTTATTCACTGGAACAGGCCTACACTCCACAGAGGAAGCGCTATCCTTATTTTCGTTAAACAAAAAATCGCGGATATTGTGTTGACCTTGGCTATTACCAACAATCACCTCGGGGCTGAGTAGTCTCGTATATCCAGCACCGCAAGGCAAAAGCGAAACTTTACTAGAACTTTTTTTGCAAGCAGATAATAAAATTTGTCTTTAGTAAAAGATATCTTTACTTTTTTGCGAATCCACCCCCTGTCATCACGCTTGAGCATTAACTTAACCCCCCACGTGATGCCGCCTTCAAAGTACGTTCCCCTAAGGTCTGTGTCAAAGAAGTCTTTCTTTGACTTCTTTTGACCTTACCATAAAATCAGAAACTAAGCCACGTACAGTACGCTACACAAAAAAGATGTGCAGTTGAGACATAGTTAATTTTTAACAAACTATTCCTATTCGTGCTAAAAAGTGCCGTAACCGACAATATATGGACGGGTACACGAGGAATACACTCCGCTACATCCGTGAAAGAAATGCAACTGCTGAAAATATTACAGAGTGTAGATTCATTTTGCATTTCTATTTTAGAAAACGCATTATATGTTAAATTTATTACATTAACAGATGAGGAAATATCAAACGTTGACATTCCTGTGGTCGGCCAACAAGGTAATTTATTTACGAAAGTGTTCCTGACGAGTTTGTGGATGATTCGAGTAAAATGAGTAACGGAAGTGAAAATGATGTTCACGACTTTAGCTCTATAAACAAACACCTCTATGAAAACTGACTAATTACATTACTTCAAACTGTCATGCTACTCAAAGCATTTATTTTATCAGCATCTTTATCCAAAGAAAACGTTCACTACTTGCTGTATATTTTGATAATGCCGATTCCCAGTCCCTCCCGTGGGCCAAAAAGTGTTTATCAAATTTACAAGATTCTACCATTTGAAGATTTCCGATGCCATTTCTACTGTCCTAAATGCTACGCGAACACCAACAAATCTGGAAAAGGTACAATAAAATGCACAATGTGTCTCAAAGAATATAGTGAAAACTTGCTCATAGGAAAACACAGTTTCTATTTCCACTGGCCATTAAAAGTTCAATTGAGAAATTTACTTCAGAATCTTCGCCTTGAAGCGACCGTAGTAAACAGACCTGTGAACACAACTACAGGGGCGGTTTAAAGCGGATATCTTTATGGCATTTAAAGCAGATATCTTTATGGACGTTTCGAAGGTGGAATTTTAGCACACAAAGTCGAAAGCTGCATATCTTTAACAATGAACACCGATGGAGTACCGCTGTTTTACTCATCAAACTTTTCAATGTGGCCAGTACAGTGTTGTGTGAATGAAATTCCGCCATGGCTGCGCTACAAGCATATGTTGATAACGGCTTCGTGGGCTGGTTATGGAAAACCTAAAATGAAAATAATTTTGTGTTCATTCGTGGATGAAGTTACCAGACTGTCAACAGTTGGATTTGAATGGCTTAAAAAAGTAGAGAACGATTTCGATAAAATAACTACAAAAGTTTTCTTAACAACGTGTTCCGTGGACAGCATTGCGCGTGCGGAGATTCAAGGATTAAAACTTTGTACTGGTTATCATGAATGCTCTTGGTGTACTATTGGTGGTAAAAGATTACGGAAAGGTAAAGGTACGGTTCAGTGCTATCCTTATGTGGACTATAGAAAATTAGATGTGCGACGTAATGCCGACACTCGGAGAGATTCACAAGAAGCAGAATGTTCGAACAAAGAAATAAAAGGTGTTTTACTCTTGTCCCTTCTGTTTGGACTTGACCATTTCGATATAATTTCGGGATCTGTTTTAGACATATGCATTGATTTGGGAGTTTGCCGTCAAATGTGTGCACTATGGTTTGATTCAGTTAAGCATGCAGCAAATTGGTATATCGGAACTCGAGCTTGCGCTGAAATTGTGAACGAGCGAATCTCGCAAATTAAGCCACCTTCTGACGTCAAACGCTTACCACGGCCAATAAGTGAAAGGGTACACTGGAAGGCCGATGAATGGCATAATTTCTTATTTTATTATGGACCAATTGCCCTCCAAGGTGTCCTGAAGAATTTTTTACTACACTCATTTTTGTCTTCTTGCTAAAACAGTGTTTATAGTGATTAAATAAAAGATCACGCAATACATCTGAAAGTCCTTGTTACTTGGCTGTTACGTGTAAAACGAGCCAAGTAAACTAAGAATGTTTGTTGTACTGCAATGTGATATGTATGTATATTTTCTTGAGCGAGCTCTGATAAGTTTTGAAATGTTGGTGTATTTCATAATTATGTTTCTGTTTATAACAAGAAAGATGTGCAAGTTTCTTGGCTTTTCACAATACAAGTGGTACTTTTCAAGTTTGTGTTTTATTAGGACGTCAAGTCAACCTTTTGAAGCCTCCAAATTATTTTAATTATAGCTTAAAAGTAAATAATATAAGATAGCTTGCAAGTAAATAATATTAGGTCACTAGAAAATGAGTATATTTCATTTAAAGATATGAGAGTAATTCAATTTTCAGTTGATAGATATTATATTAAAAAATTGGAAGCCACTTAAGTGTATTCGCTCAGAAACAAACAGACAAACAAGCCATTTAAAACATTCCTTTTTTCTGAAAGCACGCAGTGGTGAACTGTGTTTGCAATATCGGTTACAAAGAAAACGTTCATCAAAGCTCCCGACGAAAAACGTTACTAATTTCTCTTACCTTGCGTAAAAAATAATGTGTCATTACCCAGAATTGAAATATTTATGTAAAAATTCAAACTGACGTGCTGTCAAAGAGCAAACGCTCACACCGGCAATTTTTTAAATATTATATTTGTCTTTATTGATGTTTACATTTTACACTATTTCAATAAATAAATACCGTTACGTAATTTATGCTTTAACTTTTTCTTAAAAATCAATATAATGTAACATTCGCCATTTCAAAATTACTATAATCTCTTGCAGATTTAATGACATTAACACCAATAACACGTCTTCTAAACTTTATCTTTTTCCATATTATAACGTGAGGAAACTTCATCAAGGAATACTGCTTTTTCCATATTATAACGTGAGGAAACTTCATCAAGGAATACTGCTTTAATAAAACTAAACGTACTAATTATTCATGTTCAACTGAGGTAACATTGCGTTAAAAGTCGGGCATGAAGTGACAGCATTAATACCGCAAGTAAAGAGGTTTTACTCGTGTATAACACAGTTACGAACACAACCACTTTTCGTACGGGTGCTGTCATTCAGGCTTTCGTATTTGCTTCGTAAGCCACATGTAATTGTTTCACAGTTTCAAAGCATCGATGCTTCTTGCTATTGCCAATCACAAGCGGCTCCAGACTATGACAACCGTCCATATTTGCAGTCAGCAATAAAGTAATCCGGTCTTTAGCTACTTTGAGGCCCGAAACTTCCAAACCTCGAAATGTTAACGTTCCATTCGGCATTGCCTTCCAGTGCAAACCCGTTTCGTCCGCGTTAAAAATGTCACAAGCTCGGTATTCTTGCACCAGTTTGGGTAGGATACGCGTCAGCCACTTCTCAGCATTCGTATGATCTGCGTCTTGTTTCTCTCCGTGCTGATTCTTGAAATGGATGTTATTCAGTCGCTTCCATCTTTCCAACCATGCATTTGTGGCTTCGAAGTCAGTGATTCCAAGACATTTTGCCAGTTGCTCCGCCTTTTCTTTCAGAAGGGGGACATTTACAGAAAGCAGTCGGCTGCGCGCTTGACCAAACCACCTCAGCAGAGCTTCTTCAACGTCATTGGCCTTCCCGACTCGTTCCGCTCTTCAATTCGGGGTTCAGATTTTATTGCCAATCACTCAAAATGGTCTCCTTTTGCTTTTTGATCACTGCCGGAACAACTCCAAACTGCTTTTCTATTGAAGCTTGTGTTTGGTGGCTTTCAAGGAGATGCAAAACTTCAACTCGCTGGGCAATTGACAAGGTCTTTAGCTTTTTATTACTCATCTTTCTTCACGGTTTTCAGCTCTCTACTTAATGCTTCTACCAAGGAAATGTCACAGGGGACTAAAATGCGAAAGGTGAAAGAGGTCGTGGAAGGTGTTACGTCAGAACGAGGTTAGAATCCGTGGAAATTTTCGCCCCAGCTTTCCGGAATTAGCGTCTGTCCAGGACTTCAGCTTACCCGAAGCCACTTGTCCTTGTAACATACACATTGGGACTAGGAATTTCTTTCGACTAAAGCGAATATTTGAGTTAGGCGAATTTGCTTAAACCTAACTTCATTTGCATTGGGTTAAATGGGATTTAATCGGGACCATAAGTTTTTATTCGAGTTAGGCGGGTTTCTGACTTATCTGAATTCGACTTACGTGGAGAGCACTGTATTTATAAATTTATTATTAAACATAAAGATTATTTTTACTATCAATAATAATTATTATTAATTGAAAAATTACCTTATTAGGTTACGTAGAATGTATTACCATCTGTATGTGAAGGATAAGGGGTGATTCCCACCTAGAGCATAAGGCCTTATGCTTATGCTTCACTTGTGCTCCTGAAGGCCTACCTGCAGTTGTTTGGCAGATAAAGGCGGAGACAAAGTGAAAGCGTTGTTTACCAGCTCAACGTGGTAAACAAAGAGCTTTCGAGTCACAAAAAAGTTTACCTGGCCAGTCATGGATATGCAAATTTACTTA